>JAYRBW010052546.1:0-11126 GCA_036023295.1 Invenusta paracnida
TATTCTATTTGTCAGAATTATTTTCCGCCATATTTTGCCACTCTATGATCGATATTCTATTTGTCAGAATTATTTTCCGCCATATTTTGCCACTCTATGATCGATATTCTATTTGTCAGAATTATTTTCAGCCATATTTTGCCACTCTATAATCGACATTTTATGGATAGCAATAATTTATTAATATTAGAAGTCAACTTTGTGTGACAGTTAATTTGAGTTTAACAATTATTTTTATACTTGTTTTGAATAACTATTACAAAGCTTGCTGCATCTACTCTATACTTTGTATGTCTATTTCAATTCATGCATTTTACATATTTTCAAGAATAAAACTACTCTATTACTTTTACTGTTTTTGTTCTGATGTTTCTATTGAGTAGATATACAACGGAACGTGCAGTAGTTGCAGACGGTCTTAGAAAGTAGCGTCGATTCCAATTCCTTTTTAAGGAATGAATATTGACTTCTAAGCAGTTTTAATTATTGTATCTGTTTGTAAATAACTATCACTGCATTTAAGCTGCCTTAACTACATTATTTACTATTTCAAAGATATTATTTTAAAAAGCTTTAGTGAAACGATTACATATCGGTATATATAATAATTAGTTATCCATATTTGTATGGTGTACTATAAATAATCAAGAGAAGTGATATAAATAACATTATACGTTTCTGAATTAGCTAGCTATGCTCAGTTTTCACTGATTTGTCGTACTCCATTCGTCAATTACGGTACCTAGTATTCAAGAAAATATATTTATTTAATCTTCAATAAATGTGGCGAAAGGTCTCCTCAATATTTGATAACATTATATTAGTTCTGTGAATAAATAGTCAGTCATCTCATCATGTACAAGTTGAAGGGGAGTCTGCAGTTCATTATATTGTAACACATTCATTGTTTAGCTAAAACAGATAGTACTTGAAAATACCGCAAAATTCGTAAACTAGCTATATTATATGTCGACCATAGAGATAAGATAGTATAGAGACGACACGCTTATGATGACTCATCATAATTTCATACACACGCAGGGAAATCCAGTTGACGGAACAGAAAATATCTAAAAATAGAATGCCGCTAATTTGGATGTAAAATATTGAAATAATACTAATTTTATTTATGCAACTGTATTAGAACGCAATCACCTATTTGTCTAAATTTAATATAATCTTAAAGTCAACATCTTTATCTACTAATCGATAAACTTAAATGTTGCAAACAACGTGTGTAAGTGTTAGTAAATATTGCGCAAAAAGATCGTTTTTGGCTTGTTTTGTATCTTAGAAAAAGTATTATCTATAGCTTTATATTTAGTTAATGTATCAGGAAGGTTTATTTTAATATGGAAACAATCTGACGACAATTTTTATATTATATTTACCTAATGTTGTTATAAGAAAATAACGTTGATATATATTATATAATTATTACACAGCATATAAGAGCGTATAATATGAACCCTATAAACTAAATACAGCAAATTAGTAATTTTTTATATTTCCGTAGAAATAAAAAATATTTATAAGTTTAAGTATTTAACCTATACTATATCTTCAAATAGAATTCTTTCTCAATATAATTTTTGTAAAATCGATTTTGTATGAATAAGTATATAATTTGATAATTGAAATATACTACCAACTGTTCGAATAGATACATGAATATATATTTGCGGCTTCATATTCGATACATTTGTAGGCATGTTAACATAAACAATTATGTATTAATTACCTTTTCCCTAATCAATAACAATCATATAAAAAATAATTTCGTTCATTTATAAGAGCAAAAAATCAACAAACTTAAATATACCTTCACATGATTTGATGACATTTCACAATTATCTAATATTTGTCCTTTAATATTCTTATTTAAATCATATTTAACATGCGAAGAATTTAGCTCATAAACATTTTTACATACGAAGAGGACTGACTGTACTTGTATTTACAATGTTCTTTTCATTAAATTTCATATAAATACAAAAATAATTAAAATTCGTACCACAAATCCTTCTGCTAAATAATTTGACTTAGTAACCTATACATAAAAATAACAAGCGAAAAGGGTGTATAATAATTTGTTGTTTATTGCATAGTACAAAGTTAAAAATAATAATATTCATGACGATTATGAAATAGTAATGACATATATATAGGGGTCTGTGTGCAACAGTCGTAAAACTTTCTTCCAGCGACCGCACATTGGAGTTGGTTAAAATTAAAGTCAATAATTTTGAATAAAGGTTGGCGTTATATCCCCAAATATGTACACAAATTAACGTTAAAATAATTGATAAATATATTGCATGTACAAATTGAATGACATGAGTTATACTAAAAAACGCGCAAGACGTTCCATATAGAAATATAAGAATGCAAGGAAGTAAATACAAAAAAGTACACAGAACTTTATTATAAAGGAATAAAAAATAAAATGATTTTAACAATACAATTATATATAATTACTTTAAAATAGCAAGGATGAATTTTATGTTAAAGTATATATGTTTAAACAGCAAGTTTCATGAAAATATAAAACAAGGAAGTAAAATGCATAATATTGTAATGAAATTGATTATAAAAGAATCAATTATAAGGTGATTTTATAACAGAATTATTCAGAGTTACTTTAAAATAACAAGGTTGTCTTTTATGTTAAAGTATATATTATGTTTAAACAATAAGTTTCATGAAAATATAAAACAATGAAGTAAAAGGATTATAAGTACAAAGCAATTGATTATAAATAATCAATAATATGTACATGCGATAGAAAAAAACGGACCACCTTTACAAACGAGACACTTACTGAGAGAGAGAGAGAGACAAGTGTTTATTGATTCTCAAATAAGACTAGTTTGGTTAATTTTTTTCGGATTGATTTTTTTATGGAAGCAGCATTGACACACTTGGCTTTTTGATGCTGGCGCAAGTTGAAAAAAGTTTCGAAAAGAAAGGAAAGTAAGGTATAGTAGTGCGAAGAAATAGAATCAGATGATTGATTGAAATGCGTATTGTTTTCCAAAAAAAGAGATCCCAAACGACCAAATTTGCTAAAAAAAGCCCGCCGAAGCAAATAATGTGGCATGTCCTTTCTCACTTGTGCCTCAAGAAAACGAACAATTTTTAGCAGATCTTCGGACGGTATGAGAAGTGTACCACGAGTTTTCACAGTAAGCAAAGAGGTGCTAGCTGGACGCTCTCCTGCGGTCAAAGCAGAAGTACAAGAATTGCAATTGATGGTAACTTGGGCTTTTCTTGCTACCCATCCTGCTACGTAGCGAAGAATATCATCGGTAAACGACGAAAGTGATGCAATATCGTCAACGTCCAGCTCTTCAGAGTTAATGTCTTCGATTGGTGTCTCATCAAGTGGTATGACATTGCCAGTGTTGCCAGGTTTAACACCAGCTCGGTGTAATACGGAACGCATAGCGGATTTAATGACAACTGCAGATGGGTTGTTATTCCACCCTCCGTGGCGCCTTAGACTATTAAAGAAAAGTTTGATATGATCTTGTGAAAGACGGTATGTACAAAGAAAAGAAGACTGAACTCGATCAAAAATAGTAAAAGTCGAGCGCAAGCAAAAGATGAAGCCAACAAGAAAAGTTTGTTTCCCAGACGAAGATACCAAAGATCCATCAGGAAGTCGCAATGATTGTAGGTATGAAATCAGATACCTGGACCGTTCTGCCTTGTGTTGTACATTGCGCTGTGTCAGAGGAACCTTCAATGGATCTTTGCAACGGGTTGTTCTTGAGTTCAGCATATCAAAAATTTCATCAAAAACAAGCAAAAATTCTTCCGTCGCCTCGGTTTCTTCGAATCCCTCATATCGGTTGATACGAAGATAATTCAACGATTCTGCAACAGAACGAGACAATGTCTGAGCAGCAAGGGATACCTTCATTTTATTCTGATGAAAATCAACATGTCTCTGGGTTAATTTGTTTCCAAGACGAAGTCCTTCTTGAGTCTGTAACTGTACAAGGCGCACAATAAAAATCCATCTGATACTTCCTTTAGGGCTGATCATAATTGTAGAAGCCATAGCGTTACGGGTCAACTTTAAACAGTGACAAGCATCAATAAGGACAGCGATATTGTTTCCATCGACTTTAATGTCAGTGTCGTTAGTGTTTGGTCCCCAAACACAACCCATGGATTTAATTGCTGCTTTGTTAGAGGGATGGCCATCAAGTGTGAGCGAGGAAACAACTATACCAATATCTTGAAGAGCGCGGCAATGTAGTTGAATGAGACTGGATAAAGCCTCTCCGGAAAGTCCTGAGAAATGGGAGGGGTGTGACTAGCTATGAAGTATATTATATAATTAGTATTAAGCTATGCTAAGTAAATATAACATACACAAAAGAAATAATTATTCCTAAGAAATATTCGTAAACTATTATATAACAGAAAACAACAAAATATTATTCTAAATATGTATATATATTATTTTCATCATATTTTAGTGAAATAAATGCTACTAATTGCTAAATATTGATTTTAACTGACATATTATATACAGGTTGGTCGAAAAGTTACCATATACACTACTGTTAAAAAATATAAGTTAAAGCGCAATAACAAATCGTTCAAATTTGGTAAATAAATCTCTACTAATTTTATAACGTCAATATCGATTGTTAAAATTTGAATGCAATACGTTAATATGTCTTGGACTTATTTTCTGTAAGTATCTATCAAATCTGTATCTATAATAAATATAATAATATAACTAAATAATATAAAAGAAATATTCTTAAATAAAATCGTTAAAAATGATTCATATAATATGAAAGCCTTATATAAATATTTATATCTATTGGCAGGTACATATGTTTAAAAGGAAGCTATTAACTACTTGTGATTGTCTTCAATTTATACATATAAGCCAAGGCATATATACATATTTTTTAATTTATAAACCATACCGACAGTAAACAGCGATTATAATTTTTATATATAATTGATAATCACGGTCCATAACTTTAAAAAATCAAAAACCTGTATCAAATAAGGTATTTAAATAATTTTATTTATGTCCTTGAAAAGTTTTTTTCCCTTTTTTCGATTTTAAAATGTTATATTATGTAATATATCACAGAATCATACCATTTATAAGGTAGTATCCCAAGGGCAGCTTCCAAGCGCCTCTTAAACCCACGCCCATAAAACAAAGCATTTCTCGGGCCAATGTGCTGCTGTCATCGCCTCCACCTGAGCCGTAATCAACATAACCAACCATACGTTTGAGTGTGCTGTCCCAGCAGAGATGTTTACGTATTGACATTCCATCAACGACGAGGCCCACGTACTGATATTGATATGCCATGTCACCTAAAGTGAATTAAAAAAGGTTGTATAAAATGTATAGTATTGTTTTTAAATATAAATAACTATTCCAATTTTTTAATACTTGTATAATGAAACAAATATATTATTTATTATATTTGACATTTATTATGAACAAAGCATTTTTAGAAACATAAAAACCCATTTTAGAAATACAATGTATGCCATATATTATTGCCGATCTGTCAAAATTGCATTATAAGTATACATATACATTAAAATAGATTTTCTATCAACATTAAAATTAGTACTAACTAATATAATATAACTAATAATGTATATAAATAATAAAAGTTAAAATAATAATTAATACATTAGTACGAAATTATAATTATACTGATACATAGAGTTTACATAATATACATATATGCATACATATGCAATATTAATTATTTCAAATACGAATTTAGTCTTATCTAAACGATTAGTTAACTTTAATAACAAGTTAAAAATATACATAATGTAATATTCTGATAATTAAAAATAGCGTATCCCTTAGTTTTGCATGTATTATAGTTAAACAAAACAATTTACTTAAACAATTAAACATATTATGCATAAAACGTAAAAATTAATAGAAATGGATACGACTTACTGATAACTTTTTCGCCTAAAAAATCAAGTGCGTTTTGTAATAATCCAGGTGATCCATCGACGTGAGAAAGCCATCGTTGAATAGTTCGACTTGCAGGTAACAACAGATCGTCACGGACCTCTTCATACGCTTTCTTACTACACGCATAGAGACTGATTGCGAAACGACGTTGATCCTCACTGTATGCCCCATCCGCTGCCTTCTTGAAAAGTTGAAGTGGAAGTCCTGAAAATTTTTGAAATTTATATTTATAATTACAATTTTTGTTTTTAATTAAAATATGGTTTTATCGAAACACAAATATTGTATGTAAAAATATCCAATACGATAACTAGCTTAAATATTTACATAAATTAAATTATTCGTGTATACAATTATTAGTCTTCTTGCACCTTTATTTGTTACGCTAATGACTTTTCAAATCATTTTAAAATTAAATTAACACATATAACTTCAACCCTTTTTCTCATAATATATTACTTTTAGTTCTGTATAAAAAATCGGTATGCAAATTTTTGTATGATAAATCGTTATGTAATTAATGATAATAAGAAATATTTAGACATTCTCAAAACTAATCAACAAAACATGTTAAAATATCAATCTATCTCACAGGAAAAGCTTTATTTTCATGATCTATAAGTATTAAAATTAGCAAAATTACAAATGTTTACCTTCGTATTCAATAAGTAGATTCTGTAATTCAGTACATTCCTTTCTTTTGTTTGATAGTTGTTCCTTCAAAGATCCCACTTTCTGATTTTTGTTGTGGATGGACAATTGCTGATAGCGAAGAGTCTTCCCCTTTTCATCAAGTTTGTCCAGTAAGAAAATGTTGTCAGCATGCAATTCTCTCTTGCTTTTTGTAATACAATAAGAATGAAATGTTCTAATCATATTTGTAGTTTTATCAAGATTTTTTTGGCGATCCTGTTCTTCTTTTGCATTGATTTTCTCTTCTTTTTCGTTTTCCTTTCGTAAGTCTAACCATTTCGATGGTCGAGAAGTGCTAGGGATTTGGTTTGGATGTAAATTGATAGAAGGGACAGCTGTTGGTAATAATGTTTTTCGAGATGTAAAGTCCATATAATCAGTTTTCAAAAAATGTTTGGAACATATAACAGCTCGTGAGTATGGAGTCCATAGTTTGAAACCATCTGCTCGTCTAATAGCAACTGACCACTCTTTATTTCTTGCAGCATCTTTTGGAAACCTACAACATAGAAGAAAAAACATATATTTCACTTGGATAACGAAATGTTAACAATATAATTAGAATGCTTGAATGTTTTTATAAATAAATAGGTATAAATATAAATATATTGTTTTTCTATGGAGAGGGGAAGCTCATACAGTAAGAAAAGTATAATATTTAAGTACGAGATGAAAAGTACATTGTCCAGAGTACATTGTCTATTGAAAAGAAAAACAAATTCCACAAGATTTAAAAAAATACCAACAGGGGGAGTTTATATCAAAAAGATCTACATAAATTGTTAAGTCTTGTCAATCAATAAAGGACATAAATTATGAAGAAAACCAAATGTTCTTCAGAGCAAAATCTAAAAAATATATGACTCTAAAAACTCCATATGATTTGGAAAACTGAACAGGGAAATATATATATATTATAATATAACACTAAAATTTGAAATCAATATTGAAAGTATATAAAAATGAATTACTAATAATTTTAAAATATCAAGGAAAGTAAAAATATATATTTATTAAAATATATAAATTCTAAAAATATAACATTTTTTTAAATTGCCATGAGAAACATATATATATAAAAAGTTTATATATTTTAACAATTTGACATACAATTTTATAAAAATGAACAGGGGAAATATCTAAAAACTAAATATATTACTAAAAATTTGAAAAAATTAAAAGTATGGATTCTAAATACATAAAAATGTATATCAGAATGAATGACAAAAATATTTAAAAAATGTTTAGTCTTGGTAATTAATAAAATTTACTGAAAATATAATTAAATTTCATAAGATTTGAAAATAATTAACATTGTAATTTTACATATAAAATGTAGTACTAGAAATTATAAGAAATCGCTATTGAAAGTCTATATGCAAAAGATTGTATTACTAAAAATTTGACAAAATTGTTCAGAGTCTTGTAAATCAATAAAGTAAATAAATTATAAAGAAATGTTCTTCAGACAAAAAAGGTTAATAAAATATTGAAAAGAGAAAAACTCCATATGATTTGAAAAATCAATAGAGTAGTATATATTATATATATATAATTTAATACTAAAAATTTGAACAAATCAACTTGTAAAGTCTATATATAAAAATATAACATTTTGACTCAAATTTTGACAAAATCACAGGTGAAATATATATAAATTTACAAAAAATAAGTATAGTTTAGAGTCCAGTGAATAAATAAAATAAATTATAAGAAACAAATTTCCTTTAGACTAAACATTTACAAATCACAAATAAAATTAATTCATTATAGTAAAAAATAGTCTCTTATAAATGTTTTAGTAACTTATTATGGTTCTAAAATTCAATATATTATGGTAAAGTTGCAAAAATAAAAAGATATTGCTAGACTTTAAAGTAAGAGTAATATTAATTACAAAATATATTTACTAAAAAAGCTAAAAATTATACAGACATAAAGTTAATATTTGAAAAGAGAATTTAAATCTACATGACTTGAAAAATTGGATTGTGGAAATCTATATTAAGAAAAATATAGTAAGGATTTAAAATAAATAACTATAAAAAAAATAATAATAACCAGTGCCTTGAACATACACTATACAGGGCTTGCATCAAAAAGCATACAGATATGAGTATTATTGCATAGAGCTACTATTGCTATTTTTAAAATGTTGTTAATAAGCAATGATACATTTATTGCTACACTATTCTACACTATTTTACCATAAAAAAAATTATTGTTGCCACATATTTATGTCAGTGATATATTTTAATAATGAAATAAATGAATTGAGAAAACATAATGGAATTGTACATATTCAACAAGATTAATCAATTTTGTGCTTTTCACTTAAATAAACCTTCCTAGCTGCCTGATTAATAATATATATTAAGAATGATTATAACATGGTGTAATCCTATTTATAATTTAATTGTATTAAGTGAATTTATAACATAATTTTCACACTAATGCTACAATCTCAAATCATTTGATCCATTGTTTATATAATAGGTGTGAAATTCTTACCAAAGCTGATATTTATGCCCCATTAAGCTGCTAGTAAGCTGTACATGCCCTAATAAATGATTAATTTAATATAGACTGTATATAGGAAATGCCTATGAGCCTATCCCTATATATGCTAATATAGGTCTAGACCTAAACTAATAGTAATGACAATGTAGAGTTGACTCTGCATAAAAAACAATTGTTTATTTTTAAAATGGGAATTTCAAGGTACTTTCTTTCTATAGACATAGAATAAATATTATTAGAAAATCTGAATGACCAATCTTCTGACTTATACTTTCAGGTCCATATTCAGGATTTTGTGAGGGGCATAAGCATCATCTAAACAAGACACAATTTCTTTAGGGTGGGGGTAGTATAATATTATAACATACTATTAATATTTTTATAGGGCACTTTATATTGATAGAGTCCAGGGGCATGCACATGCATGTGTGTAAATAATACATGTCTGTAGATATATCCTATCTTGATAAAATTTATTTCTTTGTAAGGGTTAAAAAATGGGCATGGCCTCTGGCCTCCATATGCATTTGAAATGTTTTAAAAACTACAAATAAATTAAGCAGGACTTATGGTCTTTTAAGGTCACTTGGTTTTTAAAAAAGCAGAAATAGTTATTAGTAGGTGTTAAAAAAATGGGTATGGGAGGATGGCCTCCAGCCTCCATATGCATTTGAAGTGTTTTAAAAAACAAAAAATAAATTAGGCATGGTCTATGGTCTTTTAAGGTCACCTGAAATCTTTTAAATAGCAATGAAATAGTCTTTTGTAAGTGTTAAAAAAGCAATGAAATCACCCTATTTTGAAAATATATATTTATTATAAATGAAGCAAGTTTGTTAGTGTTATTAAGTATAAATGAAATTATTTTCTTAATTATCTAAAAGTTCTTAGTCTATCATGTAATTAGATAGGTCTATTTAATCTTTTTTAATTGTGTGAATGTAGTACATATTATTTTAAAAAAATGGGCACAGGCCCATATCTAGGAATTCTTCAGAGGGATGTAGGTATTTCTAAAACTGTCAAATTCAATAAATATTTAAACTTTTTGAAATATTATTTTGGAAACATTATTCCATTATATATACATCTTTTTATCATGTTATGCCTTTTAGAATTAATGAATAAGTCAATTAAGTTTAAATTTATATGATCCTATATAAGCTATTGACTACTAATACCTACTGAATCTGAAGCTATAGTTATTGATTATATGTTGACAATATACATAGATGTGTGTCTCTAAATTTACAATATATATATATATTAAAAAAAAATACTGATATAGTGAGGGGCATGCATGTGCATGGTACACTTGTGCTTAAATATGGGTCTGACTTTATAGGGAAACAGGTCTTAGGCTTATGGTTAATAATTGTCTATTGTAATCTAACTATTTATAATTATATTGTATAAGTTTAATTTAATTGTGGAATTTAGGATGATTAACATCATAATAATTTAAGTAAATTGTTATTATAATATCATACTGTATTCTATAATTTGGTGTGATTGTTATGGACGCCTAAGTATATTATTGTTTTAAAAATTATTAAACTCTAAAATAAAAATTAAGTATAAAGATTCAGTAAATGATTGATGTATTTTAGCAGTAAATAAAAATATAATAGTATAATTAAAAACGTATACTTGCCTATGAAAAGAAACACCTTCTTGATGACATTCTTCGCTTCCATCTTTCGAGTTACAGTTAAAAACAACACAAAAGTTTGGCATTTTACGTTAACTCATATGTAAAATTAAAAGCGCTATTCCGTCAACGGGAATTCCCCTAATGTGCGTTGAAATATTTAAACAAATCGCTTCTATTCTCTCCTATTTCTATGGGTGATACTATTTAAAAGTCCGATCTACTCAAACATCAAAGGCATCTTTAAGGAGGGAAAAATTATTGGCTTCCCCA
>JAYRBW010052557.1:0-31893 GCA_036023295.1 Invenusta paracnida
TAAAATTCGGCTTCGTCATCTTGATGAGAGTAGAGAGAGAGAGGAGCGAGCAGGAGACGACCGACTAGTAGCGCAGGTAAGAGAAGAATGAGTGAAAACATACTCACACGTTCCTTATATACCCTTTCGGCGTTTCATTGGTTGGAGATTTGCTCGATCCTGATTGGTCGTGAGGGGGGGTCTTTGTTCTCGCGGTCTACCTTCCCTACTACTGTAGACACATCACGCGCTTCAGGATGGAGAAGCAATTTTACCAATTCACGCGCTTCCAATGAGGCTTCTCCGTTCTCAACAAATATGCAAACGGTCCCGATTGACGTGATTCTACCTAAATCCCTAGAGAGTTGGACCCACATCGACGACACCATCCTGGTGTGGGTGGTCAAGGAAATCAACGCTCATCTTCCAGCCTTTCTCAGTGGTCTTCGCCGAGCAGGTGTCAACGTTAATCTCAAGAAGTCTATACATACACCTAATCCCGTGATCTCTTTTTGTGGAATCACCATTGACTTCTGACTCGCCTGATTCATTATTGCTTCTTCAGTATGGAATACCACCGACGACTGGATTTTCATACATATTGGTATCACATACATATATGTTTTACATAACATAATTTTTCTATTTTTTGTGTACTGTGTTTAAAAAAACAATGACATGAGTCTATATGACTTTTTATTCGAATTCAGAATAAAAATATATATTATAAAGACATGTTCTTAGTAAATGAAAATTCCCAAATAATTTTTTGGTTGAATAGTGTATTAGTCATTAAATAATTAATAAGATAAACGAAAATATCTTAAATGTAATTAAAAAGTTGGCATAAAGTTACTTAAATTACATGCTTATTTTATTTTAAGAAATGGTGCATATTGAAAAATTTTAAATGTAAATATCAAATTAATTTCATATATTTCTTTGTAAATAAGCGTTTTATTTATTTATTTATTTACTTTCAGGAAATCCTGATTTAAATGGAATCATGTGTATATTTCTTTATATATGCGGTCAATATTTTTTTTTAGTTTAAATAAATTTAATACCTTAATATTTATACAATAAAATCTATCATAGCACAAAATACTTTATTTTTTCATTCTATTTTCATATGGATGTACTTTAGCATGGCCTTATGTAGTACTCATATAAAACAAATAACTTCAATTATTAAATTAAATATTTTATAACAATTTTTTAAAGAAAATATCATAATGGTATATTGACTCATAGAAAAGAAAATTTACTTTCGTTGAAGGGCATATCACTGTTTATCTTTTATTTAGATATAATACTTGTTGGGAAACGCCTGCATTTAAAATGCGTCATAAAATGATATTGTATATCATTTTGGAGTAAAGTCCCAGTCATTATCCATTAAGAAAATTAAAGCAACTAAAATCCTAATTTCAGTGGAATAAGGTCGATGTTAATTATATATTTCAATCTAATGAAAAGTTGTGAGATATACATTACATATACATTATAATGTACTGTTCTCAAATAGTTAATTAATTAAAAGATACATTTAAAAAATTTGTATCGCATATTATAAATAGAAGTCAGCAGATTCTACAGTTAATGATAAAATTCGTTTTTTGAAGTTCGAATTTTCTATTTCAAATAACTTATTTACAAAAATACTTGTATAGTACTATGTTACAATAGTTTATTACATATATTTGTCTCCTAACTCTCTTCGAATAAGGGGTAATAAACTCTTACTTAAATATATATTATATAAAACGTAAGAAACAAGCGCCATACTCTACGGTTGCCTACGTATTACACGTTGACCAATTACAAAACTGATATAGTTAAGAAGATACTTATAAGTTGAAAAAGTAGAAACTGCAACACAGTAAAATTCACCAATTGTATATTATATCAGCTAGGCACTCGCAGACTTATAATACAGGAGTGGTTGTCTAAAAATAGTTTTAATCTTGTTCGTCAATGCCGAAAAGGACAATTTGCGAACCAATACACGCTTTTTGTGTTGTTGATTATTTTTATACAGATTTGTTGGTTTATTTTTAACTTATAAAGCCACATCCTTTAAAAACGAGACTGTTTCTGGATTATCTAAGAAGAAATAATGCTTTTTGTTATTCAAACGAATGTTATCTGCAGGATTTTCATTTTATGTGAACAAACTGGATTGACGTATCTGTGATAAGACAAATAATAACTACTAGAACTACAATTGTTGAATAACTTGCTACAAAAACAGGCGTTAACAACGACACAAAACAAGTTCTCCAAAATAGCCATTTATTTTGATCTGACGTCCTTGTTATTCAACAAGTCAGATCACAAACACCAAGCTATGATATACATGTGAGAACGTATTTGCATTAGTGTAGAGTTTATTTTGGTCTAAAGGTGACTCTATCAACTAACTGACAATCAGCAAGAGAGTACACCACTTGTGGTCTACAATCATGTTCAGAGTCTGCTGTTTGCTGTTTAGTGTTTAGTGTTCTGGTACTGCAGTAGAAAACACGTGTGAGCACTTAATTAGTTGTGATCAGTCTTATCGAAGAAAGAACATGACGCACCAACTATTCTTGTGGTGATAAACTTCCTTTATTATAACTGGACATGGGGATTCTTGCCTGATCGGATAAAACAGTGAGTAAATTTTTGTACATAAATATGGTCTTGAAACTTTTGTAAACCAGGGAGTTATAGTCGCATTATGAGATATTAGTAAATACATAATTAGCTACACAAAAATGTTACATAGCCTAGAAATATATACTAAATAAATATTTTTATGAAATATGATACTTCTAATGCCCTAAGTTGAAGTTTGTAACAATTATCATAAACATGTTTGGTTTGCGGTGGTATAAAATAGTCTGGTTAAGACATGCTTGTCTCGGATTAGAAAGTGTGTTATTTTATAATAGATAGTTACCTCTAGATAGTTTTAGATAGTTTAGATAGTTATTGAAGACGTACATCGAACAATAAGATTTACTGATAATATTATACTAAAATTATAGATAACATATTCAAAAATAAAAAGTCACAATACAATTTCATAATGTTTATTATCATTATATACGATCAAAAGCATTTTTTTAATGTGACATTTTTTTCTATTATAAGTGACCAATACTTATTTTTATTCATCATGAAATATTTAGTTTAGTAATATAAAATATACATAATCCATAATCCTTTGTATGTATAATATAAGGAAGGACAAAAGACATAATATATAATTAATAAGCTTGGTATATATTTCGGCTTCTTACACTTGTATAATATTTAGTATACATTTGGTTGAGAATGGCTTCGGTTAGAAGCCGAAATATATAGCAAGCTTATTAATTATATATTACGTCTTTTGTCCTTCCTTATATTAGACTTATATAAGTTTAAAAATTAATTAATTCGTTTCTACAGCTCACTATTTAGAATTAATTTTGTTGATTTTGTAAATTTTGTAAATGTTTTATTTCAATGATTTTTGCATATAGCAAATGTTGTAATCTTAATTCACCCACATTTTGTATAATTAAAATAAAGGATAAAAATAGAGAAACATCACTTTTCATAAATATTGCATAAAATAAAATAATTATTATGATAAATATGACCTGCAATTTTCATTGCATTTCAATATCTTATCTGATTATGGTAAATTTAAACAATACATGTCAATTTGATCAGTTTATTTGATTTCGAACGAATTTTGTCGATATATTCACAAATTTGCTGTTCACATATTTTAATTCATATTTGTTGTTTGTGTCAAATTTAATCTGATATTATTTCATATTGGATCGGGAAAACATATATTAAGTTATAATGAATAATTGACTTATTTTATCATTGTTTGAGATCAATTCACATAATTATTCTTGCTTGTAATAATTAAAATTTTATTTTGTAAGTTGAAAGCACAAACAAATGTTTTATATTGTTCTAATTATAGTATATTATACGGTTGAATGTGAATTTATAGTCGTATTACATAAAATAGATCGTCTTATTAAACAAAGGCAAAGTTTATCTTAAATTTGAGTGTACCTTAGGAGCATATATATAATTACTAATAAAATATTAATGTATCATTGAGTCGGAAATTTTCATAAAGTCATTTATATTTCCGTTTATATGTAGCAACTGGTGAGCTCGACCGCAATTGAGTTACATTGCAAAGTTGTCCAAGAACACGATCATTTATCAGAGACATTCTTTCAATTGACCGCGTATATAAACACTATATAATCTTGCATCCCCTATGGCTGTCAGTGTTCATCGTATATAGGACATAATTGAATTTACCAGGGGTGGGGGGATTTCTAAACGAACTCTGAGTGACTTGTTCATCGTGTCTGTAGGCAAAATGAACTGTAAACTGCTCAAAATTCGTAGAATATGAAATTGAGGGAAATTTTTGCTGTGTATACAGACAGGCAGCGAGGGATGAAAGCTTTAGCTTCGCCGTTTACAATTGTCAATATCAAAATGAGGTCAAGTGTCGAGTTAATATAATGACAAAAAACCGCAGTAATTCTACTGCAGTACACTGTGTGTTGGTGTGTGTTATGTAAGATACAATCACAATGTAAAAACATCCTTTTACTAAGCCCGCAGGTTCGTATTTGCTGTTGTTGTTGTTGTTGTTGTTGTTATAGCTATAATAATTATGCTACAATTTCGTTTAATGTAAAAATATATCGTTGTCGGATTGATACGTTATTTGTTGTGTGTAGGTAATACAGATACGTAAGTTGCATTTATGCCCCATAAATCAGACCAGTCTTATTTCACTGATGCGAATGTAATTGATCGAATTTGCAGTTATATATGACTTATTTATTTAAATAACCAATCATTGTGCATGACAAATTAATTATTTATTATTCTTGTTATTTGTATGTTTGGCGATAACTTGCAAAAGGATAACATGATTAAAGAATATTAGAATATCACGAATGCTGCTCGGGTTAACGTTATATAAAGTTAATTCGCTAACACAAGTTATTGTTTTTATGAAATGATTCAATTCGCTTCACTTTGGCTTTTAGACATATGTTTGAAATATACACGTACCACAATAAAACGCACGGTATTATATAAGTAACAATTATTGAAGTAGGTATATTATTCAGAAGCTGATACATCTGACATTGTTCAGTGCATTTATCTGTTACTCATATTGCAGTGAACTTTGGATATAAAAATATATTCATGTATGATAAAAGTCACAGATATATATACAATGTGTATTACGTTATATAAACGGAAATATAAAAAATCTAGCTTTACATGCTATATTCGTATGATTTAAAACTTTAAAATATGAATATAAGCTATTCAACTTGATAATTTAAACAAAATATAAATTGAATAACATGTATTCATATTTTCTATTTTTGTTTATATAGGCATATAAATATAGTGTAATCTTTGCAGATGTAATATGATTATAATTTTAATTATATAATATATTTTGATACCAACTGAATGATTGCTACATAATTTTAAAAATACTTTGCAACTAAAGACAATATTGAATTTTCTTTAAAAAATTTAGACATCATTTCCAACAAATGTAACATAGTGATTTCAAATCTTGTCTGTTAGAGTTTGAATATTTTTTTATAATAACTATTATATTTAGTTCACTCATAATTCTTTCAAATATAAAAGCAGCCCATTTTAGTTTTTCATATTTAAGAATAAGAAAAGTAAATATAACAGATACAATCAAATTTAACATGCATCATTAAAATATATTAGACAGCTTAATTGTTTCCCTTAAATATTCTTGACCACAACTACCTACTGTTGTATCAAGTATACCAAACAGATTATCTAACACTTATTTTGTTTCTTGATTTTTTGTGGTTACTTGAAAACTCAAAATAGTTTGATAAAGTCAATTTATGCAAATATATATTCAAAATTATATAATGTTATGTTTTAATACTCTAATCTCATTTATAAACAATAATTAACAAATGTTGCTGTTTATATAGCATTAATATATAAAATTGTACTATTGGCTATTGTATGATTACTTTTAGTTAAACATAAATTCCTAATTAATAAATTTTAGTTAATCTTGTCCAACTTTTTTTCATTTTGCAACTGAAATAAGTGAGATGATTGAAAATATCTTTCTAATATTGTCCATAGCTATATATACAAATACACCACAGCTTTTTATAAGAATTGGTAATTCATTTATCATAAAAAAAAGATGTATAATTTAACAGTAGTGCAGTGGTTTCAATTCAAACATATTTTTCTGATCGTCAACTTTATTATTTTGGAATAGATACTTCAATTTTGCCATTTAGAATAGTAATTTTGCATTTAAAATCTATGTTTGTACCTTAAACAAATTACGTTTGATGTGGAAATTAATGTTTGTCATTCAGAAAACTTTCATTTTATACAATTGCTTAGGCTTCACATAAGTACTGTCCCTTTCCGATCAAATTAACACTGATTCTAAGCAAAATTCCTTCATAGTATATAGTTAACATAGTGAGTTCTGATTATATTTAGAACCACTATGTTACATTGTTGTAAGCGTTGTCTAAATTTAATTGAGAAAATCTATACTTTATTTCTTAAGTATTTTTTAATCGCACAAAATGTTTAACTTTTCTTTATAACTTTTTTTCTTGTACAATGTTACATACGAGATCAAAATTACCATATAGAAGATTAAGTATTAAGTCATATTACAATAACAAATATATAGAATATGCAATCTAATGGTTTCCTTAAATTATTTGAATGGATTTCGTACGAAACATGTTTAGATTGTGTATTATAGAAATGTGCTTATTGTATGCTAAATGACCAAATATTTTGTATTAGAAGTATTAAGTCTACTCATATGTAACTATTGGTAACTTTTCTGACAATAATAGTTTAGTTGTAACCCTGCATTTTTTTCTTGTTACTACACGATTTACAATTACAAGTTACACATTATTTGATCGACATATAATATATATGTATATACTAAATTCAATCTTACGATATCCTAAAGCATATTTTTAACCTGTCACTTGATGATTCAAATAGAATGCTGTAATTAGCCGTATGGCTTCACTCTTTGTCGTGCTGAAGTATTTCTGAATTCATAATATCGCTCATCAGGGGTGCTGCTCACCCGATAGCTCAAACGGGCTTGCACATTCTGCAATTTATATATCATATATCTGTCTACAGCAAATAGTATTCTAGTATCGTAGACGTCAGATTATGTCACTTAAATAATACTGCGTACTGGTTATTGATTTTATCTGTAATATACAAACACATACATACAATATTATTGTTTCTTATTGTTTGTGTACGTTTCCAAGCAAGTTTTAGTTGACTATGATAGTATACCAATGTACTATAAGCTAATCTTTTATGAAAACAATTAGCTATTAATCTTTAAAGTATACCACCCCAAGAGCCTAGCAGATTATTTTAGGCAATTGTACAAATGTGACAGATTATGAACTTATAGGGCGAATTTTATCTGAGATTATTTTTCTTTCATATCTGTCATTAAATGTCATATCAATGTCAAAAATACGTCACACTAATTCACAAATATCGAATATGATATTATAAATTGAACAAATACTCGAGGGGCAAACTTAGTACGAATAAAGTTTCGTGTGGTGGTATTAAGAAGTTTAAAACTGTTAAGATAAATAATTTGTTTTGCTTTTGTATACTATAAATTTGTGGATTTAAAATATCTTAAAACTATAGTTTTATAGAGCCGATTTCACATATACTCGTATAATCACAAAACGTTTTCAGTTAAAAATAAATAAATACAACATATTAAACACCCACATATTATAAACGTTTTCTTTAAAATAAAACTTCTCTTAAATATATTTTTTGTTATTTTTATTGTGCATTATTGTATATCATTTCAAAAAACTAGAAAATTTATTTAAACACTATCGAAAAACTTTCACATGGCAGAAATAAGTTGATTTAACAAAAATAACTTTCAATGTTTCATCTTAAGTTAGTTAAATTATAATTGTTTTCTATTCTCTAACCCCATTTATGGATTTTTATGGAAGGCTCATATTTTTATATTTTATGAATAGCTAAACATAATAAATATTATGTACCTACTATATAATAAAGTCATACGTTTTATCAAGTTTTAATTTCCATTGGGGACAAATCAATGTTAAAAGAACTTTTTTTATACATTTATTGAATGTAGATAAACACAATTTATTTAAATATTATTAAAATCTTTATTATTACATTATAAAATCTAATTTGCTTTAAATTTTGCTCAAAAGGAGTAATAAACAGTGAATTAAATTAAATAAAACATATTGAAAATAGGAGAGAATAACAAAAAGTAGTTAATTCCAAAAAATAAATTGGTTTATTTGAAAAAACTACTTCTAATTACAATTGAAGGAATCTTGTGTCACGTTGGACTCAAGCATTAACTAAAAGCAGAACGTATTCTTTTTATTTATTATGAGAAGAAATTGAAGTTAAGAATCGAGAAGTTTTTCGATAATGCCTGAATATTACATTAAAAAGAAAATACATTACTTATACTGGATGAAATTCCTAAATTCCTTAACTGTAAGACATTTTAAATAAAGTTTATAAAAAGTAACTAGATACAGAATAACGTGTCAAAATTTATGCTCCGCACTTTATTATTACGTCATTGAATGTTTCCTAAATATTTTATGAATGAAACAATAATTAAATTTTATAGTTATCAATATTTACTAACGAATTTGAACCACCTAATTTGATGTGCTTAATCAAATGCACACATTTTTCCTGAACAATAAAATAAATAAAACTTATATATTTAACACTATAAGACGTATATGTTGTTCAAAATTTGAATCAGCTAAATTAAATAATTTAAATCAATGATAAATGAGGATGATTTCGATGTAAAATGAGGTTTTTAAATGTTTTTTAAAATTATTATGTATTTTGTAATTAAAAAAAGAACATTAATATTTCGATTTATTTTCTGTCACAAAATTTCTATTCTAGTTATACAAAAATATTTGTTTAATTTTGAAATAAAGCTGAATTTAATTTGACAATACTTTATTTTTATATCATTTCTTTCTATAGTTAAAGAGATATAGACTGATTGATTTTCCAAAAATGATGTAGTTAAATAAATATTTATTATATTGGAGAATGTATTGTATGAGTTTAATTAACTTTCCAGATTTAATATCCGTAGATTTTATTATGGAGTAATATAACTACATAAATCAGTTCTATCATTAGATGAGAAATGATAATCACTATATTTTTTAAATTAATGATATACGAGTGATTAATCTAATCTGTAAATATATGACAACATTTCTATTTAATCCGTAGTATTTCAAGCTTGTAGATATATCACTCTTATATCTAATTTCAGAATTTATAGCTTTAAAGGATGTATCCAGGGCTTTAATGTATAAGGAATATTGCTGTAATTTGAAGAAATTAGATAAGTTTCTTCTTTTTTTATGTGAATCTTATAAATAAATATACGAAAGAAAATGAATTCTAAAAATTTAGCAGACATAGCATTTCATCCATTTAATAGATATTTCAAATTAAATTTGATTTAGAAATGAATGTTTAAGATTTTTAAAATAAAGGTTAATAAATACGTGCATGGGAAATTAACTTTAATTTTCACATTGATTGTAATGTGTAATTATAATCGTTATTGATTACTCTAAACTAATTTTTTTTGTATAAGATAGACAAAAGACAAATAGACAAATTTGGAAAAAAAATTGAAAATTATACTAATAATATCGAGATGGTAATGCATATTTTTAATTATTATTTATTTGAAACGATACATTGTAGGTTACTTTACGAGTATTTACTCGTATTAATGTAAAACAGAAAACCTGACTCTTTTACTCACAAGTCTTACTTTTTCTATCAACATGTATACTAAGTATTATACACATAAGTAACTTTTAGTTAAATAGTTTTAGAAAGTACATAAACCATGTTTCTTACCTTATGTATGTAATAACAATATTACTTTTGATAGCTTTCAGCAAAAATAAAAGATATACAATATTTTATGAAAATTCCCATATATACGAGTATAAAAAATTAAGATAACATTTTTCAGTTTATATTTAATCCGCTCAATTAATCAATAGTGACAGGATAATTAGAAAAAATTGTTACGAAAGTACAATTTTAGTTCTAACCGCCATATATCCCAGAACAATATGTCTTCTCTGTATAACTCGTTTATCTCAACATTATAAATGTATCAAATATTATTATATAGACATTTCAATATTGCTAGAAAATAATTATTTTTGTCTTTTCCAAATTCAAAATATATTAAAGTGTGTACTGATTAGTCGTAGAATTTTTAAATGGTATTAATTATTCACAGTTTTTAATTGTTGATCTTAACATGTCAATATTTCAAAATTTACACACACGTAATATATTATAATATTTTAATATACATGCATTAATCTATGTATATCAATTTATGTACTATGTGCACCTGTTAACTTGCCATTTCTGCGGGAACAACCCAAAAGTAACGAATTATCAAAAAGCACCCAGGGAATAGAAAATGTAAGGAGTTATTGAATTGCTTATTAATCACGTGTCGGTTAACCGTTTGTAGTGTACTCAAATACTAAATTGCATATTCCACTCTTCGAAATTATTAATCTTTTTTATTTAATTTATATTTTAAAACCGACAATAATAACATAATTTTATTTTGCATTTTGTATAATTTTTGTTTGTTAGTAACATAATTTAAAAAAATTTAGTGTATTAATATGTGAATGACATAATTGTTACCATCTACGAATATATGAAGGCATGATTCTCAATATATAATTTTTTACCATGTGTTACTTTTAATTTTATTAATAAACCTAATTAAGAAAGGATGTATAGTTCAATGTGTAATTAATAAATTATTTCGGTGAGTATTAAAATTGTGTATGTTTCTAACAGAAATAGTATAATTTTTAATTTTTTAATTGAAGATGTTTTATTATTTTATATTGAATGAATAAACCAATTAATATCTCCATCTTTTTTAAACTTTATTGGAATATATTATAATACTGTATATAGGATACAAACTTAAATTTATTACAAAGTGAAATATTGTTTTTTTGTTGAATTAAATTTAACTCCATAATTGTATATATACATGATGTTAGGTATACGCATCATACTAAGAAATTTAATAAACTTATGATACTTCAAAACGTGATTCAAATATCAAAACAAGGATTACCAATTATCCAACTTAAGCATACTGCATTACATTAATCAATTTCATATGTCAGGTGATTACATAATAAATGCCTATCAATACCTATCTATTGTTTAGTCACATGGCTAGAATATTATCTGCAAAAGTTTTTACTAGGTAATATACCTTTTTGGTAGATAAATACGTGAGGTAAGGCGAATTACAAATATACAACCTATTCTTAGAATTAGATGTCAGTGTACATAAGAGCTATATATTATTTAATTTGTCGTCTGATGACATTCAAAGATGTTACGTACACTCGTGCAATAGCCCCTTAGCTGCACAGTTCAATCAACGGCTAAATACTAAAGATCCTATGCCACCCAGTCTTTGAATAACGGTAAAATTCAATCATACAGATATTATCGTATGGATATGCATATGTATACAAAAATACATACTATTAGAAAATATTACACTATGTACAATTCTATTTGAAATTTACAGAACACTAATTTTTGTATACAAATTTTAGATGTTATGTTGCTAGAAAGTTAAGAATGTCATAATATTATATGCTATAGAGTGTACAATACAATTTACTTCTCCCGAGGCATTATTCGCGCTTATTTTTGGGTTTTATATAGTCAGAATATTGATCCGATTATTCCTATCAATCGATTGGTTGACTTTGAATAACTACATGATACATATTAATAATAACACATAATGTATTATTCAGATATTTTCTATCATACTTGCATGTTTGATCGAATGTTGCATTCAATTATTCCCCTTTATGACTGTGTATTGCACGCACATTTAGAAATAACCATAATTTTAATAAATAAATAAATATATATATATATATATATATATATACATAAATAAATACAATTGGATGCAGAGAAACTTGTGACAAACACATTTCTACAAACTACTGTGTAGAAAATATTATTTTTATTCGATATTGTCCATTAATATTCGCAATCGATATGAGTAGTCCAAAATGAATTATTTTTATCATTGATATTTGTAATTGAGTAGATTTAAAACCGATTCTTTTTCGTAACAATCTATTATTTGTAGAACATGATATGGTCGTATTTACACCTATAGAGATATATGTTTAAAAAATAATTTGTTTTTTATTAGCTAAACATACATATCTGTTTTACGATAAATGTATATGATGCACGCACACAATTTTGCATTATTAAATTAATAATTTGTATCACCTATAGAATTTTCAGTAGTATTCACTCACTTTATTCTTCTGAATCAATCATCTTACATCTTGAATATTTTTTATCGCAAGTATAAATATGTTGTATAAATTTCATATAGAATATCAACACATACAGTTATAATACGAATTAAGTCATTGTGGCTACAGTAGAACTAGTGTACCCACATTTAGTAGCATATTAAAAAGGAAGAGTGTCCTGAAAAGAAGGATATTTTCGAGCTGAACTGAGCCCCACATCCATCTGTACATCATTCGTTCCAGTCATCGACCTCAGCATGCAGGCAAACTATAACTGGGCGCAGCCTAACTTTCGATCATACAAATTGGATCCTGTCACTTTGTTTGAAACATATTTGCATAATCTTCCTCCTCAGGTTCCCCACTGATTGTTGATATAACTTTGAAATTTGTAGATCTATTGGTCTATGTTATTTACATACATATATGCGCATTATATCTCTCTATATCTTACTAGAGAAAGAAAAGAAAAACCAAAACTGATAAATATATTCTAGTGTGAATATATTGTATAATTAGATTTAAAAATATGAAACGCAAATCAAAAATATTCGTTTCAAATTTTATGTAATTCATAACTCAGTGCTTATAAGTATAATTAATGAAATTTTAAAATATATATTTCATTACTTTGATGAAGTTTTCCAATAAGTTCAACAAAAATACATATTAATTTTTTAATTTAAAGAACTGTACATTAACATATTTTTTTAATAAAATGTTATCAATTTTAATTAATCTTATACTATTTTTATCTAATTATAGACCTTATCTATTGGACATGCACCAGCATTCTTCAAATTTGTATACAATGTTTTATTTTGTAATGCTCTATGATTATACGAGAAGATAACAGTAATTAACAAGCTTTTGTACGTATTAATAAAATATAAATAACAGTACTATCTTAAATGATTAGAACACAACTTATAATAACCGTTTCTTTACTTTTGCAATCTTAGATACTCGTATTTTAGGTCAATAAAACTTTTAATCACATGATTACAAAAAGGCAACACTTTAAGGTTACTGGAATCATTTATGTGATTTCATATCGATATTAACATATCTTGATGCCAAATAGGAATCAATAGAAATGTCATATTAATGTATAATATTATGTCAGGAATCAGAATTGCATTCCTGCATTATATATTTATATTTCTCTTTGATTATTTATTGGGCAGTCATCTATAAGATTGTATACAAGTGCAAAATGCCACATATGCATACCATTTAGGAATTGTATTTATCTCCAAATGAATTATACATAGGAATTTGTGCATCTATAAATCATATTATTATAGAACTGTCTGGCTATTAAGAATTGCGATGTGTAAAATTATTTTACATTTATGTTTGATTTTACGTCATTAAGTACACTTTTCGTTGTAACCAACACATTATCTCTTTTACTTCATGTACAGTAAACAAACTGATTAAATGACAAGAAAGTGGACATAAAGCCCACAAGAAATCCCTTCATATCTTCTCTTGATTCGTATAATTATTGGCTAACTCAATTTGGCACATGTGGTCATGCATTGAGATGGAGAAGTGTGCATTTTTAAATCCTGACCTTGCCGTGTATTTTGTATTTATTGCTTGGTCAACTGATTATTTCGTAAATCTTAGCTGCCAAGGTTTAATAGAAATAGTGTACGGCACCCGAAAGCTGTGAACACATAATTCATTAAATCTGGGCGTAGCGTATGTATAATATTTCATGAAGTAGATAATTATTCTTTTAAATAAATTAATATTCATAATAAGCGTATCAATCTTATAATTTTATTTTAATGATATTCATAAAATAAAAATATGTATGTTTTATTTTCTTATTTAAAATGTGCACATGTCACATAATTTGAAATATGTTCTTGATTATATTTATCATTTTCTATAGTAAATGGAGCGAAAAAGTTTTCAATATATTAATTGTTTCACAAAAGATTCTAGCGATATCTATATGTAAATATCTTATCTTGATAAATAGATTTTTCCTAATTTCTAAACATTTAAGATGGTCGGAAGTGATAAAGTTGAAGCATCAAGACTAGATTTTGTCCCGACTATATATGAATAACTTAGAAATATACCTTAATTAAAAGTTAGCTTTTTGGACTATCATCGGGGACTTCATACTAAAAAATAATTTAATATTTGAATTTCGCTCTTTATTTTGTGATTATATACAATATAGTAGTATATAGTATATTAATATAATTACAGACATTAATAAAAAGATTATTTTTATCATTTGCGCATATACTAACATTTTTCTAACAATACCAGATTATTTATTGATTTAGTATAACATTAAAGATAGAAGATACATTAAATATTTTATGAGGGATACTACAAAAAAATGTATGATCATATGAAAAGTATTTTTATCAGCTTCGTGAAACCCCAATTCCCAACATTTTCATGCGAAATATTAAATAATATGAATTATTGTGACATATTTATAATCTTTAATATACATAATAAGTATGTTATACCACCCATAGTTTACCTGAAACCTATTGATAAATAAATAATTTTAACATTCACAGAATTGTTTTTAAATTTCATTGAAAATTTAACTAATATTAACATGTATTAATTTCTGTTGTAGGCTATAAAAGTTTACGCAAGAATAACTTATACTATTCAATAGTTGTCACTATAAAATATATTAAAATTAGCATTAACATTGAAAAATATAGTGGTATATAATATATGAATAATTAATTAAAATGGACTTAATTAATTATACGTTATTTGAAGTAAAAAACACTTTTTTAATTCAAACTTTTTAAATTTTCAAATACGTTTTAAATTGGAAATAAAAAAAAATCCGTATTTAACAAAAATCAAGACAATATATCTTCTTTTAATCAAAATGTATTTAAAAAATCTGTTAAATGTTCTCTACTTACAGTTGTTTATTTCAGATTTATTTGTTATAGTTATTTCGTTTCATAAGTATATTCTAATTTATTTTTAGTGACGCTCATTGAAGCATTGATTTATTACCTTTTCATACATGTCTGTATTTACAAGAGCGTACATTATTTTAATAAACATAATTTTTATAAAAAAATTTTCCTGCAACATGTCTCTTGATTTAGCCAATACACGTACTAGTATATAATAAAAACTATGCTCAAAAACCATTCATTCGTTGTAACATGCAATTTTATTTCTTATTGTCTACGATTCAGGAAAGCCTCATTCATTAACACGACAATATTAAAAATATATTACACGAGATTATCTTATGGCACGTGGCATTGTACCTGTCTGTATGTATTATTTCAGTTAGGTTGTAAAAAGAAATATGTTACTAAAAATGTACAAAGTGCATGAACCTAAAGGATAATGTATAAACGTTACATATTCTAGTCTGAGCTGTATTTTACCTTTAATAATTACTTCATATCAGCTACAAACTATATTCTACTATACCCTATTCTCATGTATTTGTAAGGGGAAGGAGCTTTGCAATTTATAATTACTATGAAGGGAAAAATTTTATCTCACCCTCGTTGGACACAATTAATAAGAGCACGGCGATGAGCTGCTAGAAATAAATACCTAAACGCTTAGACAGTTATATTGAACATTGCGAAATCTTATAGTATCATTAAAATATCAAAACAAACATGAAGATGGCTGTACCAAATATTTTTCTGTAGCACAGTACAAGTACTTGTATATTACAAACTATACAAATGTATACAAACAAATTTTTATATTATTGTTGTTGTCTAAATTGGCCCGAGAAGGAAGATGGAAATTCGAGAAATTGCGAGATGTAGCTAATTCCCCAAACAGATAATATTGACTCGGAGAAATATCCTCACACCACTCGCACTTCTATAATAACTTACTTTTCTCATAAATATACTCATTGATTTATTCTTTTTCCTTGCGGATAAAAAGTAATACCTCTTGACAAATTTTTACTCGTTCTTTTCTGGAATATGTGAGTTAATCCATGTGCATAAAATGGTGTAAATATTTTGCTAGATTGAAGCTTTCACGTACTTATATGACCAACAATATTCACCCACTCTCACTGTATTAATAGATACTCAGATCTCACAAAAAAGTTTATGACAATAAATTTTTATCTGAATTCGTTCAGTAAAATTATATTTTGAAACAATATGTAATTGTTTGATAAATAAAAGTGTATATTTTAACCTAGATGTTTTTTAAACAGTGCATAAAAATACAATTACGGAATTTAAACATTGTGAATTTGTCAGTTTGTGGATAGATATAGTATTGCTGAGTGTATATGATATAGGTATGATTTAAAAAAATAATGCTTTATAAAAAAATTACTGACATATATTTTAAAACGGTACATAGCTTTTACAGATCAATTTGAATGTAAAAAAATATGTTTATCTATGTATATATAATTGTAATACTAATTGATATAAGTAAGTAAGTAAGTAAGTAAGTGTTTATTTTATAAAGCACTTGACGGGGGATCTAAGTGCAGGTAGTAGGTACAATTGTAAAGAGATATATAGTAATATGTAGATAAAATATAATACATTATATGTAGAAAGAGTAAGACTTTCAATTGTAGCTTTAATTAATTGTTTTCAGAAGTGTCATGATTTATGATTATAGTTACATGAGAGACGAAAGAGTTCCGTCTTCTTTCTGTTATTGATATGAGCTGCCTGAACTTTTGGGTATTGGGCAGTTTTTCTGCGATAAGGTGATGAAGTGAGTTGGTTTCAGAATTGGCGGCTTGAGTTATTTTCCTCTCTGACATCTTTTTGAAAGTTCTTGACGGGTTTGGGTCACAGTGAATGATTCTGAGTGCATGGTTTTTAATCCTCTGCAATTTGTTAACTTCTTTCTTTTTCATTCCAACCATGACTATTTTCCCATATTCGAGCAGGCTTCTTATTTTGTTGCTTTGTAGATAGAAGTTAGTTCTTCTTGGCTAAGTAGCTCTCTTAGCTCTTATTTATATAACTGTTCCTTCATGCATATTGTTTTAACTATAACATAACTTATGCACGGCAACATGAACAGATTTAAAATGTATACTACTAATATTTTATACAAGTATCACATGTGCGTAATGAGCTAATAACTTCAATTAAAAAGTGAAGAAATTAAGTTTATTAACTTTATAATGAATAGCTCCTTAAAGGGTAGGTACCCAATTTTGATAATATATTGAAGTATTCTAAACAAATTACGCTTATAAATTATGTTTATATTGCATAATATAGCGATTTTCATTTGGAAAGTTGCATTTCACATGCTTTTATAATATTTTAACCGTATATACCAACCTCTTAAAAACATTCCATTGTTTTAAAATAGGTTTATAAATTTAAAACATCGGGGTAAATAGTTCGAAATTGTTATAATAGTCTACAAATGTCATATATCAATTATATCCTGATTTTTTTCTTTTGACTTACTTTAGACAAGAAGTCAGAATGCTGCTCCCCGATGTCACTTCAAACGGAATTCCTGTTTCCATGGTATCAATCGATTGTGAAGATGGAGACGTAATCCTTGCTCCGGAGAATCCAGACTCAGATGATGAATGCAATTCAAATGTAAAGAAAATATTATAGTTTAAAAATATTATAATGTTTGCTAATAAAAATATACTAATTTTTTAATGAAAAATATATGTATATTAACGTATGGTATATAAATATTAAAAGTTTTATTATTACCGTAATTTTGCCATTAAATTACCGTAATTAACCACTATCCAATAAATGCCCTCTTCATTGAGCGGCCCTTAAAATTCCATCAACAGTCTACATATATCGGAAAATATGACTTAAACAAAAATAAATTATCTGTTATATGTTTCAATTTACAAGGTAAAATTTATAAACTCTTTGAAAATTTTTACATGTGTACTTTAATGCATTTTTTATAATAACAATATTATAAAATGAATTAACAATTAAATTTCGTGTTCAAGATATATAGAAGTAAACCATAAAATAATTCAAATAATTTCAACGACCCTAAATGAAAAAAAATAATTCAATATGACAATCTAAATTTAATTGAACTTTCAGAGCAGGTGCAAAATATTTATATATCAATCTTTTGTTTTCAAAAATTGAAAATTCTACAAAAATAAAAGATACTTGAATATAATACGCTTATAATTCATTAATTCTAAGGAAAAATATTATTTTTACGTTAAAATAACGTGCTGAATACTCTGAATGGGGATTGTTATCATCATACAAATGAAAAACCCTAAAGGAGAACTTCTCCCAGTTGGAGCTAGGCAAATAACTTAATAAACAGGAAATAAAACCGGAAAAAGATTTGAAAAGAGGGAATTAAACGTGGATTATCAATGGCGATGTGGCCTTGTGGGTATGTTGCTAATAAATTGTTTCTGTCTTTAAAAGATAAAATTAGTCATTGATTAAAGAAAATGGCTATGTTAAAAGTTGGTCACCTGATTAAAATTTTCTCTGATGCACTTAAAATAACGCATTTATGGATCAGGAAATTCATTCATCATTGTTGATAAACTTTTCTGAAAAAAGCTGAAATGTTGACTAGCTGAATCCTTAAGGAGCGTCTCTTCCCTGCCTCAGTTATATTGAAGTATAATAAACCAAATTGTAGAGTTAATTTAGTTAGAAATATACGTACAATTAATAGCTGATTACTAGACTGATTGATAAAGACATAAACAATTGTTCTAATTATTGAGATGACTAAAAGCTGTTCAAATAATTATTGATAAGTTTTATAAAAGCCGTTTAAATCGAATATTGTTAACTTGTTTTTATCCATAAACTTTTTTCTCAAGGGACGTTGAAATTATAACTTTTATATCAGACTCCTTAATATTTACCGATAATATACCGTAATATATAAATAAAAAACCGATTTAAAACGTACATCAAGATTAAAATGCTTAAATTGAAATAATATTAATTTTGATAAAGTACCGTTTTAACTAGAATTGAAACAGTACTGTTCATACATTCACTATACTGATGTGACATTGTAAATTATAAATTATAAATAATTCAGACATTTCAATAGATATCAGTTTTCAATATATGTAGCATAATTTTTAAAAATATCAACGAATTAGCTGAAGTGCTTTAAATTATTTATACCGTTCATCTTCCACGCAAGCGCTCAGAATAAGTAAAGTAAAACCATATGCATATGCATATTACTCAGCAGGTAAATTAATTACATTAATAGAAATTTATTCACTATAGCTATTTAGTTATATTGTTGTTCATAGTATCAATTTATTTAATTATTTATTGATATTGTTAAGACAATTTACTTACTTGGTTAAATCTCTCATTATTTTTCATTACCTTATAATTAGAAATTGTTCATATGTAAATACTTAAAAGAGGTATTTATTTACTTTCTAAATATATCGGTATATATTCTGATATGAGCTGTCAAATTAATGAAAAGAGAATGTGATGAAAAGCTGTTTTCTTTTTTACAATATGCTCTAATTTAACAGTCTGCTTTCAATTCATAATTTTTACAACTATACTTACTAAATATTGAGCTGTACAAAACCTTTTCAAGAATTTACAGCAATCGTGCTTAATTTGATTATTAGATTTAGACTTACAAATTTCAATTATTTCGTAAATTGTATAACATAAATGTTTATGTTGAAATGCATAGGTATATTTCTTTCTATATCGGTAACAAATTTAAAATGTATAAATCTCTCACTTAAACGTCACGTTCCCCATTGTTGACTTTATAGTTTTATGCATAGTTAACCTTGCAATAACAATTAATTGCTGATTTTAATGATCTTCTTCATCCTTCTCTCATCATTCATCTTCATTCACTTTGCAGATTCAGTGCCAAGATGCTGTCAAGATTATTCTTTCTAAACCCCCCAATAACCGAACTGAAGATGAAATTGAAACTGTCCTAGAATTTGTCCAGAATCTGAAGGTAACGCAAATTTATAAATATCTTTTGTCATGCAGAGGTGTATTAAATCACAAATACGTTATTCGTCCATCATAACATTCATCAAGACTATATAATAAGATTCTCATCAACTCATTTATATAAACACACGAGAGAAATGCATAATTTATAGGATAGTATTTTTATATTTAGTTATTATATTTTCTTGCTAAATGAGCTCATCTATCTATTTGTTTGATTATGATGTAATACATTATTATTCTTTTCAATCATTAAAAATATTATAGTTTACAATCATTTTTAATGTCATAATAATTTTGAAAAATATATATTATAATTGTTCCCTTTATTTGTTTAAGAATACGTCAATTTGTATGAGTAATAAAATCGTTAAATTATCCGATTTATTACTAAAATTTATTATTTAAATTATCCGTTTAAATCTAGCAGAACACCATAGGCTAATTGGTTGGTGTTGTTGCATGATTTGAGGCTATGTACTTACGGATGGGACCTACCTATGATGAGATCTAATAAGGTTGAAACCGGTTCTGTGCTGTCTCCCACTGCGTTAGAAGTGAATGATAACATCTCAAAAATTCAATGTTGTAGGTATATAAATTTAAAAGACAATCGTTTTCTTTATGTGTTATTAGATTTTTTTTGTAAAACTTAGATAAATTATAAATAACAACAGCTTAACATCTCTTGAGATTTTATTAAATTATTTGAAGGATTTTATGCTATTTGTTATGCTAGTTCAGTTGCATTCATATTTTTATATGTTTATTAGTTGATATATACATTGAAATAAAGAGGCATCATACTCATCGTAATTGATAGTTTATGCTTTATGTTTTAGATATCTTTAATGTGAATTTAAATCTAATTCGTGTTTCACAGTTTACCCTGTAGGCGTACCAGACTAAATTGGCAAAATTTTCTGAATTTTATAATTCAAAAGTTGAATATAACATAAACTTATTTTATAGTACGCTAGTTTTTTAATTCTTTTGTGATCCACAATTTTTAAAATTATTATTATTAATTGTTTATTGACTCATATTTTTGTTGTATTGAGCTGAATATTAAACTGTGTAGTATTTCTGTTCTAATCGCACTATATATATAGGTATATATAATTTCTTTTAATGTAAAAATTCCTCTCAGCTTTAACAATAATAAATAAACTAAATTAACTTAAAATAATGTACTATAAATGAATATATTGAGATAAAGTATAAATGGAGTAGTATAGTTTTGGACTGTTTCCCATAAAAACGTTTTTTCATACAAAGATCATTAGATATTTTGCAGTTGGTATGGTTGTCCTTTACACTCTCTATAAACATTGCTATAGACATTCTACAGACTTCAGTTATATTTTGTATAGACAAATATAGAAGTAACGTTTTAAAATGTATTGATTTATGATAAGTAAGTATTGATTAAAAAGTTTTTGTGTGCATATTAGTATTTATCTTTCTATCTATCCAAAAGGGAAGGAGCAAAATTAATATATATTTATCTGATTTTGTTTACGTGATTTGTCATGTTTTGTTGTGAAATGATACACAGAGTTGATGTAGGATATTTTTAATGTTGTATACGGATTTGCATTTGTTTTACTATATTTCAAACATTTATCGACAATTTGTTGAGCAGTTTGCTTTTGCTTGCTTATTTATTTAATATGGTTTCTCATGAAATAGGATTTTGGATAACATAACTTTTACAATTTAAAAAAATAACACGTGGTATATAGTAAATATCAGGGCAAAATTGTGCATATAGACTTTCTCTGTAAAAGATTGAATAATATATAAGTTATAAGAATAAGAATTTAATTATGTCGTAGTGATAATTATTTAAAAAGTATGGTAAAATCATAATGCAATGTACAGATATAAACAAGTGCATCTTTAGTAATTATTCTCTACATACAGCTTATTGTAAAAGATATTCCGTTTAATTTAGAGGATGTCATTTATAATTAAAAACTTTTCCCAAATCTACTTACATAGATGATGTACATAAATGTGTACCTAGTCACAATATTTCTATGTATGTTTACATTTAATGTCGTTTAGTTCTGTTGTGAGCAAATTATATATATGATTACAAGTAAGTTTACATTATAACTCTTTAAAGTACATTCTGCATAATAATTGTATAATATTCACAGTTACTTACAAAACGCGATAGATATAAATTGTTATTAATATATATGTATGCTTAGTTACAATATATATGCATATATGCAATTTATATTAACAATATAGCAATATATTAGTGGAAATGTGTTTAATGAAAATGATTAAATCAAATTGTTATAAGAATGTAGTAAACTTTTATCATGTTATAATATATCATTATATAATGCTGGTGACGATTTTCTTTTAATTTAGGAACGTTTTGCGTTTATTAGTTGTGACAAAATGTACCTAATGCATGATGCGTCCATTTACACTATAAAGCTTTAAATTTCAACAATTTTCATAAATATTTTAACTTATTGGTATATTTACTTCACTTTTAATAATCCATTTAAAGGGATTGTCTATTGCTTTAATGAGTTGCCAAAATTATATCTATTCATGTAAATAAAATTACTTGAATTAAATGTCAATATTAAATTAATCAAAAACGGATAATATAAATCGAAGAAATATATTTTACAGATATCACCAGCAGTCATTTCCTAAACTTTAAATAGAATTTTTTTTATTTATAAAGAAATAATTAGCATCTTTTTATGCATCTGTTGTTCATTTTATCTTGCATAATTAAAATATATTTATAAATATTTAGCTATCTATAATTTCATTTAAAAAATAGCTTAAAGTGTTTTACTTTTGTCAATAATTTAGATAAATAGCCTATTTTTATCAACTTATGTTCACATTTATTAGGATTTTAGAAATTTTGTCAGCAAATTATGTTTTAAGAATTTTCTTTGATTATTATATTGTACATAAATAAGCTTTAAATACTTTTAGTCTAAACAAGACTTCTACATAAAGTTGTTAAAAACTATGTTTTTGAATTTAGTTTTGACCTGTTTTTGAGTTTGAAAATAAAGTACAGATACCAGTAAAAATTAATAGAAAAATATAATTTCCTGTTCGTATGTTTAAGTAAGAGTTTTATTGAACAGGTGCAAAAATGTGCATTTACAAAAGAAAATGTATACATCTGTGTATGTAGGTATGAACATGTTATTCAATATAATATATTACTTAATACAATTATGACCCAATCAATTCGTTGCATTGATATAAATTTAATATACATATATTGTATGTACTATTACCAATGATAACATATTTAAAAATAATAATTTTTATATATTCAGATAATTAATTTCTAGCTCAGATTTCACAATAATTTAAAACATCTTTTTATTACATATCAGATATTTATTATGTCATGACATTAGTTTTTGGAGTAAGAAAATTACCAGAAGAACAATAGCAATATCATGAAATATAATAACCAGCTCTATTTTCATAATTAAAATAACAAGGAAATATAAATGTAGTTAACCGAGAATGCATTTATATATACATATTTTAATCAACAATCATTTTTTTATGAATGTATAATTAAGATGCGCATATATATGTATGTTTATATCATTTATTTTTTATGCAAACATAAACAAAATTAATAAAAACAACAGTACGTATCCTCAAAAATGTCCTTTGAGAAAACAAATTGAATCTTTCCATCTAATATATGATTAGATCAACAACAAAAATTTTATTTGCTAAATATGAAACAGCAAATTCTACCCTACTTAATTGATTTTATCAAATGTAAACAATTTAAGCAAGCCGATATATTTTCCTTGGATGATGCATTTATGATGTATACAAATAGATGGAAAACCTATGTCTAAACAAAATATGTCTGAAATAAATTATATTCAAAGTTCTATACGGATACTGCAAGATTTCCCAGATAACTTTGGTTTGCCAAGTAAATATACAAGTATGAGTATAGTAATACGACGTGTAGATATTCTCTAAAATATGTTGAATTTATATTTCAATGGTTTGTAATGAAATATAATAGCTATTTTTTAAGATGGAATGAAATATTCTCTATGTGATCTTTGATCTGGCTGCCTTTGTTCAGTAATAAATTAAATGGACAATAAGTCTTTTGAAGCAGAGATTTTGAAATCCCTTGATTTTCTGCTCTCTGGCTCATTTACTATTCAATTGAAGATGTTGTTGATGAAAAATGATTTTCATTACAGTGATGGCTGCGTTTAGATTTTTACCGTTTTGCTTTCTTTTGAAGTCTATATTTGCGAATACAAAGTGTACAGATATATGCAGCATAAAATATTGTTATGATGTACTTACATATATTATATTTTTTACTTCACAACCTAGTTTCTCAATTTATCCACATAATATAGCTTAAAGTCTACTATAAAAAATATCTTATATGTGTATTATCATTATTGTCATTATAAACTTTTCACGATTTATAATTTAATTAATTAAAATATAAAAACATTGTTTATTCAATTCTTGTTTAATTGCGAAGGTAAATTTTATATACTTCGTCATATTACAAGTTAAATCATTATAAAATGTTCAAACATATTACGCTTGGGATTTAAAAATAGTAAAAAAATGAATTTCTGTTTTTAGTTACATTTAGTAATTGTTTTAAATAAATACACACTTAATAAAAAATAGCTACATTGTATTGTTGTAAATGTATTTAATTTCCATTCAGTTCTTACTATTACAAACTTAAAATTTTAGTCATGAAAACAAATGTGCAATTATACGTTTTAGTTGATTATATTAAGTAGACACATTCTCAGCTAATCACAAAAATAACCACACAAAACTTAATAATTCGTGACACTCTCTTCACACCTCCCCAAATGATTTTCTCCAAATATAACCAATAAAAACTGTCTATTCATTTGGCCTGTCACAAACTTACAGGCTTTCTGCTGTTTGACTCACACCACACAACGCGGTCTCTGCTCGGTGGCTGTTCTACGTGTGTTTCGCACTGTTGGCTCGTCAATTCTTCCTAAATCAGTCTCTTCTTCAACTGCTGTCACATCCGATGAATCATACCAGATTGAGCCGCCTTGTATCGATTGGATGGTCCTTTTAGAAGGGAGCATCGGTCGTGATCCATCTGCAAAGGGTTCCATGGAGTTGACGGTGGGAGACATTGTTCCAGCAATTCCTCCACAAATCACAAGTCTTACACGTGATTTGAACTCGATTCATAATGTAATCACAGTTTTTAGTTTAGCGTGTTTTTGTTATCTAAGAGGGTTTCGATCAAACTTTCGTAAAAAGATCTATCATGTATACAAGTAATTTCTTTGATCAATATATGAATCTAACTAATTGGACATGTAGGTTTAGGTTAATCAATTTCCAATCAAAGTTGTGCTACTTTTTAGTTTAAAAGTTTGTTGTACATCTGAGGATTGAATTTTTTAGCATTGAGACAACTTCTGATGCGTCAGACACAGTTTCAGACTCTCCTGTACAATGTGAAAGTATAGTTGAATAATAAAAATTAAAATACAGAAATATTGTACATACCAAATCAAAACTAATTAACTAATTAATTACAAAAGCGCAACAATAAAAGCTAAGAAATTAGCTCAAAACAAACCGTTTAAATTATGTATGACACGTAATTCAGCCATTAATGAAATTCCGCTATAAAAGTCCATATAATATAGATAAATATTTACCATATTTACAAGCTCCAAAGTTCACAAAAATATATGAAAATAAAAATTATGGAAAACATTCTTTACTGTGATATTAAGCGCATTCATTGTACTAGTTTATTATAATTTGCGTTTTGAAACCAACTAATACATATGAATAAATGGAGAATAATTTATATCCATTTCATCGATAGTGTCGTATTTTAAATGTTTGTCTTTGTATATTGGCTTTCATTCTTGCTTCTTATTTGATATCTATTACTATTTCTAATTGAAGCATGATTATATTCGACTGATTTAATCTATAAGTATAACAAAGAAATATGGCATAATTTATTTTTATAATTTAAACATAATACAATACATCGCTAATGTTATTCATTTTTGTAAGTGAAAATTAGTTATTTCCTTAATCGAATAGTTATACTCGATTCTGTAGAATTCAAATGGGCAATTTGGTGTAAACGTTTGATTATGGAAATTTAAACATTAGCAAAATGCTGTTAGCTAAATTAACTTTTTAATGCAGGTTAACCTAATCCCTAAGCGGTCAAAAAAGGCCCATTCTCCTTAACATTAATGACTAGAGCATCTAGCATCTCTTAATCAAATCGCTGCGTTCGAACTACTCTTGGTTTGACGATTCTCCCGCATCGTCTAGATAATACTTGTAAATTTAAATAATTTATTCTATTTATAGCAATTGGCAAATTAATATTAATGATCAACAGTTTCGCATTCAAATTTATTTTACGCAGTTTTTCTATAGTTCTACAATAAGTCATAGATGTGTTTAAATCAATAAACTATTTTATGTGTGAAAACTTCACAAACTAGTAAAGTATTTAAAATGTTAAGTTAATAATAATTGATATTAGTCGCACAGTAAAAAGATGTTTTTCCATTTTGAACTCCGATAGTCATTGCTCTTTAAAATGCTATAATATATAGATTAGGAAAATTGTCATATATTTTCATAAGTTAGTTAGAATAGTTGCCTTAATTAAACATATTATGCTCATAACGGTAATTCTAATGTCAATGGTCAGATATTGTCTACATATAGATTTTGTAAAAAAATAATTTAAAGAATGCAATTATTATAAAACAAAGATTTATTTTGTCGCTTTGATGAATGTTGGAAAAAAACTCAGTCAAACAAGAATGTAATAACAACTAATTATTTCAAAGAATTTACTGTCCTTTAAGTTAAAAGAAGAGTTAAATTAAGGATTATTTTTCATTTTTTTATTAAATTGCCATCAAAATTTAAGGTGGCCTTTAAATTTGTTAAAAATAAATTAGAAAAACGTTGAGCTAACGAACTTATATAGAAATACAATATTCGTATTGTAACTGTAATGAAACTGCATGCCTTGCATTTAGAATACTCACTGCGTTTATATTTTCCTTACTTTCCTACATTTTGAAATTGTATCTTTTAACTTTATAAAGAACAACAATTACTAAATTTTGTTTTACATTATAAAACTTTTAAACCATGCTAAATTAATGTTATATCAAACTCGCTATTTTAAATACAGGGAATGTTTAGAAAATATGTATTACAATAACATCACGTAAAACATTTCCAAATACTGTTTTATAAGAAAATTTGTGAAGAAAAATTAGTTGTTCTAAAAGCATATCATTTGTGAATAATCTTTATTGTATACAGCATCAAATTTTAATTAATATAATTGGATTTTGTCATTGATATTAAAAACGTACCATATAGGTTGTAATAAGGTAGAATTTATGAGAGAATAATAAAAAATTATAATACAGTATTAAGGTACGAGTGAAACCCATTTGTTTTAAAATTAATTGAATAACTTTTTTACTAGTAACATAATATAAAATAAGATGTATTTATATAACTTTTTATTTCCATTACCATATAAGTTACTTACTCATTGCTAAATATATGTACATATATATCACATTTATTAAATTGTAGAAATTTTCAGAACAAAATCATCCAAAGAAGTGGATAAGTGTATTTTTTTCAGTTTAGCGTAACTGAAAAAAATTATTATAGTAACACTACATAAATGTTATACTAAATAATACATTCTTCACTGGAACAAAATTCAACATTAAAACAATTAAAACTCATGACAATACTTAGTTAAATCATTGTAAAGTTAATTCCGTTTAATAAAAATAACATGGAAATAAAAGATAGTTATTGACATGTCGTGTAAAATGTCTGAAATTATTTTACATTTTTTGGGTTGATAAGTAAAATAGACCTTTTAGATTTTATTACATTTAGAAATGTGTTGTTAATTGATAATTGCAAACTAATCCATGATGCTTGCCGTAATAATATGTAGATATGAAGAGTTATTTTATAGGTTATTTTATACAATAATACAATACAGTTAAAAAATGGTCTAAATATAATTGAAAAATATATTACTTTAGGGAAATTTTACATTTCCAATTCCAGTAAGAATTTTAAACCATATGTATAATCTGAGCAAATATTTGTTACTTTAAGAGAATATGTGTAACAAATATTGAGCAATTTGCGTGTGTGTATGTGTATATACGCTGTAAATATATTTAGCATACGCAGGTTCATACACCTAAGAAGCATTCTTAAACATAAGTTTTTTAATGAAAAATTCTTTAAGGCATGAATATTGGGAAGAATATGGGAAGATAAGAAGAATATTGTTTTCAAAATTAGCATCATGTATGCTAATCCATCGAGCATGCTTCATTAGATTTCACTGTACTAAACTCGTTATTTAAAAAGGAAGTAATGATGTCTTACGTTCAGTTCTTTTTTAGGTACATGTAGATACCGCAACAACATTTCTTCCGAAACTAAAATATCTTTTAATTTATTTCTTAGTGAATAAAATTTGTATCAAATGTTTTTTACACTAAATAAATATAACTAATGTCAGACTATACATGCAATACAATTTTTTTGTGATTTTAATCGAACAAAATTTAATAAGACAATTGTTTAAACGGGGAAATTAAATCGATAAATACTTTAAAGAATAGTTTCTTTTAAAATACTTGTATTACTTTCATTTTTATTAGACATTTATTTATTTAAAAGGTTCATTATATACTCGTACAAGTGTCTCAAAATTAATATTACTACTTTCTATTATATTTTCTAAAATACAGTTTAATTCCTAAGTATATAAATTTATAAATTATTAGTTTACAATTATGATATTTATTAATCTATTAATTTTATACTTTTGTGTTTTTATGCTTCTTATGCCTTTTTTATTTTTTACTCTGAAATAGCGCTTGCGATATAATAATTTTCGTGAATTTAGTCTAGAACGATTTATTACGATTATTCTTAAAAACAGAAAATGAAATTTATAAATACCTACTTAAATAAGTTTGCTTTAAAATGCTTGTATTAATTTCATTTTTAAGAATACCTCTATTTTACCTTTATATTAGACATTTAACAGTTACATGAAAATTTATTTATTTCAAAATTCTCTAACTAAATATGAATAAATTTTAATTATATTTTATGAAAAATATTTTATTGACTAACTCTATAAAATTATAATGTATTCGTTTACAAATATTACATACAAATAAAAAATATGAATATTTATCAATTTCATGCGTTAGGGGTTTTTTCAATGATAAAATTATACTTGCAAATAACGAATGCAATATATTGAAAACACTACCACTAAGTTTATAGTTTACATAAAACGTATTTTATAATAGGTAACTCTTTTATAATAAAACTCTTTATATTCTAATTATTATATTATTTGTTTGCTTGTTTGAAGTATTAATACTATAAACTGTTACATTTCATTGCATTCTATAATTTACTAGCTTCCGTGTCATAAATAAGATTATAAATGGTGTAACTGTTACATTCGCTCTTTCAACAAACCATCTACATACTTGCCTATATGATTTTGGTGAAAATGGGCATACTTAAAACCGATTGAATATATATGTTTGTCCCTTTAAAGGATTGGAAAAATATTCTCCGTCTTAATATGTTCCCTTAAAACAGATTGAATATATATGTTTGTCCCTTTAAAGGATTGGAAAAATATTCTCCGTCTTAATATGTTCCCTATTTCTAATAAAACTTGGGAAATATTCGAACACAATAACAGCGTACTTTAAATTTACTATATAATAATAACAAAATGCATCAAGTGTCAAATTTGTGAAATTTCATATCCGAATAGAGATTTATTATCCATCATTAAGGCGAAATAATCGTAAATAATTGATAAGCCTTTCTTGCGTTCTTTGTTCTCTTCTTTGGAAGATTGGCAAACTGCATTTTAATGTAGGCTCAACTTTTGATTTTGCCTAAATATTCAGATAATTGGTATTCTTTTTTGGAGCAAAGAAAATATTTATAAATTAGATTATTTATTCTCACCCTATTAGTCATTTTGAATGCATTGTTGAACTCGGACTTTTTTATCTGAATAAAAATCTATGATTAATTTTAAATCTCTAGAAAAAGTGTAATTTTTAAAATAAATATGTACTTTATATATTTCCAATTCTACTCGTTAATTTTTACCACAAAGTTGAACATTTGTCCAGTGCAAAATAAAATACATGAGATCTAAGAAAAAATTATTTATTGAAAAATTGAAAAATGGAATCTTCTTTTAATTAATACTCAGTGTGTACGTTTAATGTAATAAATTTAAACAACACAAATTTTTGAATATTTTTATTTTAGATTTTCTTTAAAATGATAAAAATCGAAATCAAATCGGTACTTGTTTTGCACACTTGGTGCATGTATATTTTAACATTAAATACTGTTTTCAATTAAGTTTGTTTGTTTGACAAATCATTTAACATTTATAAATGCATATACTGTCATTTATTAAACATACGATATAGAAGAATTTAATAGATATTTACGGACATTATTACTTCAATAAATATTAATTGAATATATATATACCATTATGAAAGGTTTATTGTTTACATGTGGTTACACAAGTTTTCTAGTATGTATTCCTTGGATTTTTTTGCGTATTTTTTTAAATTTGATCCAAGTCTAATTTAATAAATATAATATATCCTAAACCTTGTGCTGTATCTTAGCTTTCTGCTGAGTATCCGAGTTATCTTTGTTTAGCCTATTTCTAAAAAAATATTATTTTCTCTCTCCTTTCATGAAATATTTTAACTTACATGTTGACAATTTTAACACTCTATCAAGATAATACATTTTTATCCCTTGTAACTTTGATACAGGATATTTCTTCTTCATGGGTAACAACCACCGCCAACTGTCACATCTTAGCAGTCCCCGCCGACGACTACACACGAATTCGAAGGCACGAAGCGGGAACAACTGTAAGTGAGAAGAACTCAGAAAATTTTATTGTACTTATCAAAGAAGTCCGCTGGTTACCTGAAGACGATAGAGAGGAACACTTGATAATTGAGGTGCGCTTCTGTTCTATTCATTCATATAAACTTATGTTTATTTCTTCTTCTCTCTTCTCTTCTCTTCTCTTCTCTTCTCTTCTCTTCTCTTCTCTTCTCTTCTCTACTCACAAACCCCACTTTAGACGACCAAAAATTTCTCTATACATTTTACATGCGTTGGAGGTATCAAAAAGAGAGAGACGTAATAATTTCTTTCTAATAAAGTTATTGGGCAGATTAGTAGTTTAAAAATGTATGTAACTATTCTACTAAATCAAA
>JAYRBW010052558.1:0-11126 GCA_036023295.1 Invenusta paracnida
AAAAAACTAGACTAGAGAGTTTTCGACCATGGTCGTGGTAAAAAAACCTCCGACCAGCTTTGATCACCTCACCCAAAAAAGTTTATTTAAAATGAAGTATCCTAAATTTATGAATAAACTATGTTATTATAATACATTTTTTATACATTTTATTTAGAAAACGTTTATTTGTATTATAAGTTTGTTCTCCACACGTTGGTTCTGCGAAGCTCTTCTTATTCAATACTAATTATTTCAATTAAGGAATATATACTTGCTATATATATATATTTGCTATTAATCTATTCAGAGCCGAAATATTTCAGAGGTATAAGTAAGCCTTATAATGGTTACCTACTGTTATTATATCAGGTGATATCCTTCTTTTCGTTCAGGTGCATATCGAAGTTAGTTATAAAGTAATCGTTAAGCATTATTTCGTTGACAAATACTAAATGCATGTATAAACATATTAATAGGTGCGAATCATTTTCAATCACAAATTTACCTTACATGGATCCTGTAACTTATTATAACACATAAGTTCAGACTTTAATATTGACAGAGATAGGTACAGGTATCTTAAACACCAATATATGTGTACTAGTTAACTCGAATAAATAGCATCATGGCTATGATTAATGTCCACAGCTTGAACCAAGAACTCGAAATTACCCTCATAGTTGCCCTTTAACATCGAGTGGTACTAAATGACCTAGGGAATGTATACACTTCACATCCGGTATGAGTCAGTACATTGAACGGAACAGCAAATAATCAGAAATTGATTCAAAGGTATAATGCGTTTAAGACCTATAGGATCGGGGGGTGATTCAGTGTGGAAAGAGTATTATAATTACATAGATAGCTTTCTTGTGTTTATCGCGTATTTGACCTGCATATTCACATATCGGTTGGTTAATGAGCGATTTCTAATTCAATTTTTGACTGACAACTAGTTTTAATTAGGGTAACTTTTATCGGTAACACAATTGCTATTAACAGGGAATTATATATATAGTAAACTTGATAATACTATCCGAAATTTATAATATAATTATATAATATTTATTCTGTAGAATACATTTTTTTTATTTAATCCTAAACATTAACTATGTCTGAACAAATAAATAATATGAACTCTTTCATTGTAGATATGAAGGATATTGTATATAGGTATATATAATTATCCCATACAGTTTATTAAACAATAATAAATAAATAAATAATTTTCAGTATACCTATATATAGAGTAACTTTAAAACACATTATTTATTAAAGAAATGATTCACTTCATTTTTCATATTTGCATTTGTTCAAATTGCATTTCAACCATTTGAATACAGGCTGAGCTTGAAATCAATGTTTTAATTGCTTTATACTTTTATTAATTAGAATGTATTGGGTGTTCACTGAATTGACCTTGGGGCCCAATAATGCATTATGAAAAAACAGTAATCAATATTATTACGCAGGTACTATATAACTAAACGTTTTAATGATTAAGGATATATAAATTGTATTATTTGTTATTAACCAATTAAGTCATATTTAAAAAAATCAGTCACACTAAATCAAAGAAAATCTGAATAATCTACCTCATAGATTCCACAACCACTGCAGGCCAAACGGTAGATTGTCAGGCACTTGCCAACGAGATCAATTGAGCCGTCGGTCCGTTTCTTCGCCGTATGCACCCGAATATAGTAGGAGAAGATTAAACCATTACTCTGCGATGGCGGCCGCCATGTTAGCGACACCCAGCTAACACCGGTTTCTATGGGAGCGACCAGAACCGTGCTCACAGGCCTAGAGGGTAGATCATCCGTCCAGACGCCCAGTGGATGCGTGTACAGGCTGTCCCTGTGCACACCCTCGGAGCGGATCTTGATGTTGTAACCGGTGCCTGGAGTGAGCTTATCGATCCTTAAATGAGTGGCATCACCGTCTGACGTGACCACTTCATGATTCATTGTTTGCATATGAGGACTTTTCACCCTGAAGCAAAAAATGTATTGCGACATATTTAGTTACTTAGTAAAATATGTTATCCTCTTTTCCACCTGTGAATATAACAGCTAAATTCACATTATACAGTCTTAAAGACAGGGTTTAATTTGCTTTGATAGGAAGTGTTTTTTCTGTTAAATATATTTCAGAAACTTAAGTATGAGTTAAGTAAATATGAATAAAAGAATAAATCGAATTTATAGAACAAATAATTATTTGTTAATACTTTTGAAATGTTGAGAAGCAATTTTTATTTTAGCACTCAAATGTTCATATATCATTTAAAAATATATATTATGGAAACTAATACAAATATTAGAATCGATATAATATTCTCGAATCGACAAATATAGATGACTGCATAATATCTGGAAGCAATAGACTAATGGAAGAATATTTTGAGTAAAGCTACAAGTAATACTATAAAACTATATTATAATTAATAGATCCTGAAACTAATTTTCTTTAGACATACTGCTTGAGAAATGCTGAATATACTTTGTTGTATATATATACTTATATTGTATGTATAAAACACATGTAATATTACGTAAACAAACTTAGTTTAATATATAATAGGTAGAAAAGTATTTGAAGACCAAAAAAAAGCGTAATAAGTTTAGTAAGTATAAGTATAATACTAAAAGACAGATATAGGTACTTACATAGTAACTACAATTTACTAAATTACAAATGTGGCGTCGCATTGGATAAGACCAACGATATTAATTTAGGTATGTTATGCATTTATTAGTATTTCTGCAGCCATTTGTAGTATTAATGAACGTTTAGACAAATACGATTTAAAAATAATGTAAAAAGTAGAATTGTTGTCTATAGAAAACATTGCAAAAATATTTATGTCTAATAATCTGGTTTTATTAAGCTATTCTATGGGAATTCTTTTGGAACATTCTGTGTGATAAACAAGGTAGGGCGGACTTTTTCATGTGGCCTCTCATGTTTCCACCCATTAGTCAACTTACGCTGCCACGAGCTGAATTCGATATCTTCTGATATGAACAGGAGAGTGAACCGGTGCGTTCCAGACGATGTTCAGTACCGTATCGCTGACGTTGATAAGCCTGAGGTCGTTCGGGGGATCAGGCCGTGGTAGATTGGTCCGTATTCTCACAGTGATCGGGGCGGGCTGAAAGGAGTTTACATTTCGGATGCAAAAGACGCATTCCAGAACGATGCGGTAGTTCCGACTCGGTTGGAGGTTTCCGATTGTGAAGTTGGAGTTGGCTGTGGTGCTTGTTGTGTAGTCCATACCTTCTATGAAGTACTGAATCGGCAATAGAAATGCAACTATGAGTAAACCTGACAGAATTAGATGCTGTACATTGTAATACACTCGCCAGAATGTGTTTTGAAACCATAATTAGTGGTTATAAACCAAACGCTATTATATACTTTACTTAAAAGTAATGTTTTAGAGAATGACTATATGCCAGCCGAAAGGGTCCAAAACGAAATTCACTCTAATAGTTATGAAATTCGGGCATTTTACACATATAAGTGACATTGTGTACACATATGTATGTAACATTATATGCACATTATGTGACTTTATGTGACATTACGTACACATTATATAACAAAACGTGATATAATGTGCACATTATGTAACAAAATGTGACATTATATGTAAAATGCTTGAATTTCATAACTATTGTGAATTTCGTTTTGGACCCTTTCGGCTGCCATATGACTTGCACCTATTAGAAATTTATGCGACTTTCAACAGATTAAACATTAAATGTTAGAAGCTTACCTTTACACCACACTTTTTTGGATATGTCCATCTCACGGTCACCGTATTTTCTGATGATGTCCATGTCACATTTTTGAAGGGTTTAGTGTCCGAAATCCACTCACAATGAAATAGGCCAACACTATTACTTGCTTTCTGACCGTGGCAGAAATTTATCAGAGAAGTCGACCATAACAAGTAGGTAAGACAAAATAATAACTGACATCTCCATTGAAACCTTCTACAGGAGGGAAATACACTTAGCATTTTTGTTTATGGGAGTTTTATATGCAATCGAATATCCCTTACAGATCTGTACAATTATCTCACTATTGTATATCTCTTCTCAGCAATATATATAAGATCACCCACTAATCACAATATTATTGAGACTGTTATTATATATATATATGTGCTAAATATATATGACGTGCAGGGTGAAATGATGACGAGTTTTAATTCGCATAGTATCTCTCTCAATTCGCGTGATTAGTATTTGCGGGGGAATTCACCTTTGAGCTAATTGAAATATTACTTTCATAAATATGGCGTGATGAACTAAAGGAGAGAAATATGGTCAAGTGACGTATTTATGTGTATTGAGTATAAAATTAGTCACTTAAATCATATTGTACGCGTATATATATATATAGGGTATGTTTTAATTTAATACATGGGAATATTTTTCAAATTATAAATTATTCATATTTAACCATTTGATTATTATTTGAATAAGTAACAACAATTATAATTTACATATTAATAAAAATAAAATACTAGTTTAAATGCATACTTCATTTAGTTAAAAAGTACCTATACAATTCAAATTCAATCAACATTTTTGAAATTAATAGTAATATTAAAACATATTATGTCATAATATAGTTATGCATGAGAATTGTTTTTAATACTCTTAATTTTTATATGCATTTGCATAACTTTCTAATATATATGTGAAGAAGATTACTCTATTGATATGTTTACATATCAATAAAACAATTACGTAGTCTTCGAGATATCGATATTAAGATCTTGGCCACAAAGTTGGCAGCCTGGTGACCAGATATAACCCCTATGAGGGTTGCTGATGAGTAGTTAAAAGAAGAAGAAGATATCGATATATCTTAATATTTATTAATTATTAATAAATAATTGCTTAATATAATAAAAAATAATAATAATAAATAATAATAATTGATCCTACAACTGCTTCTTTTTCATCAAAATATTTTCTCTGCCCCGACTGTATAATATAATATATTAAATTAAATTACCAATATTAATAAAATAATTGAAATAGTGACAGTAACTAAATTAGGGTTAGACATCGTATTTTTCTATCTCACCCATTAAATATATAATTAATATTGTAATTACTCCCGAGTATTCAAATTTGTCTTAATTTTACATATAACTAGATATATATAGTACTATACCTATATATTAAGTTATTAAATTTCAATAATTGGTTAGCTATCTCGACCATCATTTTAGGCTCCATTAATCATTCAACAAATAAGTTTAATGCTCATTATTAGTTCAAAGATTTATTCATTCCTATTTTCATATTCATCAGAGTGAATTGAAGAGTAGCACATGAGAAGTACTGGAGGAGCCCTGTAGGTTATGAAGATACGATCGTATTATTTATATAATTCTCTCTTTGTAATATAATGTTAATGGTGATTTCGGACTAAAATATGAAGGACTCAGCTCTGAAAGTAATGGAGGACACGCCTTGGAGATCATGAGACTTGGGATCAGGGAATCAAGTACGGTTTGTTGGAGTGGTTGAAGGATTATGATAGTTCATAGTTTTTCACGCCATCAATGGTTGATGTTGGTTTTTCAATCTTGGAGTGTGTGAAGTATTTTATGAGATTCTTGTCATCCTGATTAAATATTCAGCAAAACATGCTACGTCAACATATATGTCCTCAGGAAAAGGTAAGGTCAGCGAGTTTTATACAAGGGACAATTAAACACTGGTTTTATAATTACCACGTGATCATTGCCACTGGAAGTTGTTTCTCTTGTGTTATCCCAAGTGATGGATTGTAAAGGTCTGATTGGCGATATGGAATAAAGTATAGTCATTGTATTCAAAGTGGACTGTCCGTTTTAAGGATACACATTAAAATATATTATCCTTTAATGATCTAGGCCCTAGACTACAATACAATTATATCTTATTTTTAAACAGGAAACAAGTCAGGAGCACTATTTAATTAATGTTGCGTTACATAAAAAATAAATTATCAATAGGAAGTTAAATCCAGTAATAATTCCAGAAACTAAATTATACAGGATTTTGTACTCCTGGTACCTCACCATAAGCCACTAGTGAAGATTCTTGGTTACCACACTCTGGACAAGATAAACTACAGTTGCCTCTTTCACCTGAAGCAAAAACACTATTATGGTACTTCACAATAACGCACTTACCTGCAAAGTCCAACCTCGCCCCTGACATCGCGCTACCCTTCGCCGGTCAAAAAGCTCAATACCCTATTGGACAAGTGTGATGACTTTCACTTCTTCGAGGTCGCTGACACGAACGACCGCGAGCAAAAGTAGCTCTTCAAATCGGCCAAACGCCTTGTTAAATCTAGCCCATTTTCGGTCAATCAGCTAGACAGCGATCGATTTCTCTGTGCTATTCTGCAATTACGGCCCAGACTGCGGCAAATTACTGGAAAGGATTGTTTTTGAAAGGCTTCCACGGGACACTTTCATTTTTCAAGTGTTTCCAAAAATTCGGTGGCACTGCCCACTTTGCGTCTGAGGAATTCACCTGTCGTGGTGTGAAGTCTGAGCTGCGAAGGAAACTGTCTTACACGACAGATTCGTTCACCAATACGACTCTTTGAATGACTGGAATCGCGATATTACTACCCTTGAAGTTGTGGACCGGGTGTGGACAAGACAGGCACATTGATATGGAGCAAGGCAACCACAACCAGTATGTCGTCAAGGGTGACCAATCGGGCAGTTTAACTATTTGAAACTGCAATCAGTTTCTCCAGTAGTTCCACCCCTTCATGGAGCCGCAGCGCCCTCGGTCGATCTTTGGGACTTCCGGGATGCTCTTGCGTCATCAATATTTTATCATTATACAACGAGTGCTTCTTCAGCGCGTAATATTGTCTGATCATCTCCGCGGTGCCTGAGTGATCATCTTTCAGATTCCGGATACAGTTCAGATCGCCTTATATACATTATATATATACATTTCATAGTAATTTCAAAATCAAATACAATTCAAGTTTATGAATTCCAGAAAATGCATATACTTATATATTTGTGGTAATCTGCGTTTATATGTAACATGACCAGCATCAAATTATCGCGATCGCGGACTGAAAATAAATCGTTGTATTTCCACAACAGCCTACTATATATTATTAAATTATCTAGCGTCCATTTAATATTAATAAAAAAAGATTTAAAAAGATTTAAGAATACATTTTCGGCATAAACAAAGGATTAGTAAATAATTATACCTACCTATAATCGTTATATATATAACTATATGGCGGCCAACGAAGGATCATACAAGAAAAATGTAATAATAAATGAGCAGCTACCTATTCATGTTTATGTGCAGATATTTGCAAATATGACGACATATTCCATTTTATGTTGGACATGTTGTCAAATATTTTGACATATTCATTTATGAAAGACATATTTGCAAATATATATCGACATATATTCGTCTTATAAGTGCACATATTTATGGCGGCCGAATTGGTTCACCCAAACCTAGGTTGATTATAGGGTACCTAGAGCTCTATTAAAGTCAACCTATCTCAACCTAGGTCAACATATTGCAACCTAGGTTATTTATATTTCAACCTAGGTAGAGCTATCACAACCTAGGTTGATTTCGACGTATTTTCGATTTAATTTTCAAAATCTAAGATTAAGCACATAATCACATTGTTTTAATCTTGGGGTACATTGCCAAACAACTAAACTACGTTCATTAAGCAAAACCTTAGAAGGAAGGAGAATGTAGATGACATAATGTATCCTAAATGCTTTCGCTAAAATAGAATTTTGAAATGTCGCATGTAATTAAAGGGAGAAAATAATCTTCTTTTTCTGCAAGAATATTAATTTTTATTTGCTCATATTTTTACGAAATGGGAGGAGGAGAGGGATGCATTTAAGAGTGTAATCACGTGACCATATATTTAGGTGCCCAGTAGTGAATACAGCGCTAAAAGTAGTACAACTATCATTTGGGAACAGGCAGAGAAGCCTATTATACCCTCGCTGTATGGCTAAAGGAACCCGTCTGTCGAAATTGGGGTGATGTATCACCCACCACGCCCCGACCACTCTAAGAGATAAGTATTAACTCCTCTGCAGAAAACAGATGGCGGTTCTGGTGACAGATTTATCTCACCGCGACCGCGTCAATAGGCACTCTCAATGTCTATCTAGATACACCTTGGTTGAGCGATGACGGGAGGGGGGGGGGTTATCCCTTCTGTGAGCCGCTGGCAGTGCATCCGAGAGGTGATCTGTAAGTTCCAGTCACTGCTTCTTCCAACACAATACGCACAGAGAGAGAGACAGAGGGTGTATTTCCGCTACGCCGTGGATAAACTCCCTCAAACAGACCACTGCGTGTTATCTACATACACAGATTGAGGGGCAGACCAGAGGTGTGCTTGTCCGTTGACTTTTGGGGGGAGGGGGTGGACGAACTGCTGCCAGGGAGGGCTACCGAGAAATCCCAAAGCAACGGACCACCAACTCTGACAGAAGGATGATTTCTGGAAGTCCCGGGTGGCTTTGAGGAAGGCGCATGATTACAGTTATTCCAAAGTGAAACTGGCAACTGTGTGAATACAACTTCTCAGCAATATATTGAGGTGTCTCATCTGGAGAGCATAAACTAACAGCAGTTCACTAGGTGTAGGGCAATATTGCTCTTCATTTAAGAGGTGAAGCTATGACGTAGATATTCACATATTGGTGTCTTATTAGCTTTACATATGTATGTAATGTGTGTTAATTGGGTCAAAAAAGAATCTAACATTGTTTTTATTGCCAAAAAGTCGATTTTCTTCAGAGTTTCTAATCCATTTAAAACATCGTTTCTTAGGACGACTTCTTCCAGGAAAAGCGGTTTGCTCTGTAATTGAGGCTATTTATTGGGTGAGGCTAAGGATTCATTTTTGCTTGTCCTTTAAAATGCGAAAATGGAGCAATATCTATTTAAACTTAGGTAAAACATACTTTTTGCTAACAACATTCACGTCTTTCTTGCAATATAGATGACACTCTGATTCGGGTACTTATATACTTTTTATAGTTTTAAACATTATAAAAATGCGTTATCTGAGAGTTTACATACTTCGGGCAGCACCCTTATCATTCATATACAACCAACATAAATATTTCGGTACCTTCCATGTAAAAGTGCAACGCAACAAAAACTATTAAATGTAGGTAAATGGCTTTTAGTCACAGTATTATTATAGTCCAACCTCAATTTACATGTCACCTGCAAGTTCACCAACAGGAGAGATTATTATAAAGCAACACAACAATGCACTTCAATAAATAATTTATTATATTATATCAACAAAATCGATAAGTACTGAGAAAAGTCGATAAACAATCCGTAATTCCCTGGAGATAGTCTGCCATGTCAACAAAGTCGATAAGAACTGAGAAAAGTCGATAAACAATCCGTAATTCCCTGGAGATAGTTTCCCATATCAACAAAATCGATAAACAATCCGTAATTCCCTGGAGATAGTCTGCCATGTCAATAAAATCGATAAACAATCCGTAATTCCCTGGAGATAGTCTGCCATGTCAACAAAATCGATAAACAATCCGTAATTCCCTGGAGATAGTCTGCCATGTCAACAAAGTCGATAAACAATCCGTAATTCCCTGGAGATAGTCTGCCATGTCAACAAAATCGATAAACAATTCGGAATTCCCTGGAGATAGTCTGCCATGTCAACAAAATCGATAAACAATCCATAATTCCCTGGAGATAGTCTGCCATTGTGAACTGCCGGTACCTTCAGGCAGGCATGTTATTAACATTGGAATAGTCATCCTTCAATTAAGGTATTAGATAGATAGTTTAGAAAATCATCAACTTACCGTTAAATAGAAACTTGAATTGGTATCAATTTGAGATCGATGGACAAATATAATAATAGAAATAGAATTTAGATTATCATCATTATTGAATCAATCAAATGGATGCATAGCCAACATTACGTTGGTCATTGGTAAAATGTAATTATAACATAATTATGTTCTTTAACTTTGAACAGTGTGATTTTTTAACAAGGTTAATAAAAAATAGGTTTGCACTTCATAAAATATCTGTAATGGAAAGAAAATTGAATTGTTGTTCTAAATAATAATAATCGATGTAATTGTTTATAACAAAGACTTACGAAAAAGTGCTGTTATTTGACATAGTTTACGCAAATATTGAACATTTCATGATAATAGTTCTAATTTTTGAATATTTAATCTTTATATAAGACCCTTAAACACTTATTTTGAAAACGAAATTACAATTAAAACATTGTGAAAAATGCTGTGTAATTTCTATGACAATGTCAAAAATAGCTTATTTACCTTTTTACCAATTAGTTTATACATACATTTACATAATACTATCATATAAACTACGACTATATCTTATTGTACAGAAAATATTGTTCTTACACCAGTAATTATTAATAATATTATTTTCATTTGATATATTACATAAAAAACATAAAATAAGATGTTAAATAATTTCTACATATTTCCTTCAATATATATATTTAAATGAATAATAAGAAATGTTATTTAGTATATTCACAAGCACAAGTAAAATATTGTAATACAATGTCAATAGTATTATTAAGAGAGTAGATCATTTTTGACAAAAATAATATAAGTAAGTTATTAAACAAATTTATGAAATGAAATAGAAATATAATACCATTTACTGTTATGCATGTTTGTACAATTCTTCTTGCTTTTTTACTATTGGTATTAGTATTACTGTGTTGTGTTATTATTGTATTAAGTGCCTGCTTTGGCCCTGTTGTAAACAATTGGCAGCTAATACGAAATCGTTTTTGTCGAAAATGACACTGCTTATAATAACAAGAAAGGAGTAAATGCAAACGCAAATGCAATACACACATATATAAGACTGTGAGCTTATAGTGACCAATAGAGTGTAAGCTTACAGTGACCAATAGAGTGCAAGATTACAGTGACCAATAGAGTGTAAGCTTACAGTGACCAATAGAGTGTAAGCTTACAGTGACCAATAGAGTATAAGCTTACAGTGACCAATAGAGTGTAAGCTTACAGTGACCAATAGAGTGTAAGCTTA
>JAYRBW010052569.1:0-11125 GCA_036023295.1 Invenusta paracnida
TAATGTAGATTACGGTTGTTATACATATATGTAGGCTATACCTACTCTAGTTTTAGACGTTTATCGCTATTTACAATAGATAATGTAGATGAGTTCATCATAAGGGGAAAGCGAGAGAAATAATATTAAAGCAAATAATGTGTCTGCTAACTACCTGTGTAATGCATAATTTTGGTTTGTTATATAATTAATTATGTATGTCTGTCTGTGTATACCTAGTTAGCAGTATTAATATCAAAATAAATTGTAAAATATTATCTTTAATGTTAAATAATATGACATCGAACTATATTTAAGTAAATCTGGGTCTATAGGTACATTTTTAAGTAAAAGTTCGAATATACTATCTAACAATTTCGAATATTGCTTGCCAAAATTATACAAAATAAGAAAAATATTTATTAAGTATATCAATAAAATAGTTATTCATTGTATATCTTGATCAAATCTTTGCAACTATAATGTTCCATACGTATAATATTCTTCGGTATATTCTTAATCAAAAGGGGAGGGTATATATATTATACTACTTTTAAAAAGTGGATATTGCAGTAACAAATTTCGAAATGCACTATTCTGAATTTGTTACTGAAATTTGTTCAAAGTAAATTACATTCTAAATAAATACATTACTCGTCAGTAGTCAAATAAGTCACAAAGTTAGATATATTACGCAGATATATTTTATTATTTGACTATATATAACAATAGTTAATTTTTGTTATATTTGGTAAAAATACTTTAATACTACTTTTAATTTTACTTTGAGAATATAATATGCCAAGTGAAATATCAATATATATTTGTTATTTTGTGGTAATTATTTGATTTTTTTTATTGTTTTAATTAGCATTAAAAATTAATTGAACCATGTATTATAAAACAATGTTATAATAGTTATACTAATGAAAATGACAGCTTCTTATACAAAATATGTCAGATTATAGGTTTTCCCAATTAAATTTAGATTGTTGGAATACGCGATATTAGAAACTAGGCAATTTATTTCATTCAAATGTAGCATACTCCTTTCAAATAAGAAAACTGTCCATTGAATAATTTAAATTTTTATATTAAGGAAAGAAATGAAATATAGATACAATCTAATGTAACCTACGTAATTCATTTACGTAAACGGCATCATTTATAGTTTAGTTTTCGTATTTATAACATTTTTGTATTTAAGTTATTTAAATGATTTTATTATTATTTTAAGATTATTTGATGTTTAATATATTTTAATGTATACCTATTTTAACGTTATCCAAAAGATCAATAGAAGTAAAATCTTGTAATAAATCCATTAATCTGTTAGTTACTTGTTTAAAAAACATAAACATTTAAATTTAAACAATTATAGAAATCAACTTTCTATGAATACAATTCGAGTTGAGTATCACTCTATGTACAAAATGTCTATATAAGCACCTATGTGGTAACAACGAATCACCCTATGAATAATATAGTAAATAATTTAAAACGTATTTAAAACATAACATTCAACGTTGTCATTCCGAACGTTCAAACACAACATTAAAAGTGCACCGGCAGAATTTCCTGAAAAAGTTGTTTGAAGTCTTGTTGACGCCATTTTTTCGCAAACTTTCAGAAATAGAATTGTATGTCAACACACAATCGGATCTATGACCCGAAATTTATTTTGCGAGTTGCTTAGCGACAGTTGCTCTCTGGTACGAGTGTGGTTTTAAAATTGAAAAGAGTTATCTCCAGCCGCCTCCATAACCTTTTTGATCGTGTTTGTCAGTGTATTGTGCCCCAAGGTTGAATTTAAATACTATAATTTTCTGTACGTTTTGGATGAGGTTCGATAAAAAATGCGCCTGAAGTGTCAGAGGTTGGTCGAAGCAAACAAAATTTTGTTGTAAAGCCGAATTAAGCAAACAACAGTTTTTGGTTTAATGTGATGATCCCTCAATCCACCTTTGAATGTTTTTTTAAATATCTTAGATACCTATATTCTAAGACTTCCGTGTTGTTTAGAAGGATACGCAAAATTATTTGTGCTCCTCCCCCCCCCTTCAGCATTCTCAACTCTTGTCCCCCACGAAGACCAAAAATTAACCTAAATAAATAAATAACAATAAGTGATATTTTTTAATTATAGTCACCAAAAATCTCTTTTTCCAGAACATATTTTCAATTTCCAAAGTTATTAGAGCAGCTCTCTTTTTTACTAATTAAGAAAGTCCATCTTAGCAAGATTTCTTCATTGCTACATCTAACGGTTGTCTTGCTTCGGATTCCAAAAAATATTAATCGAAGAGATTCATTGGCGTACTTAATTCTCCCGACTTCTTTCTAACTTTTTTAACTTTTCTCCCGACTTCTTATTAACTTATTTAGAAAAAATTTTTTAGCGCATATTAACCTAACGATTCTTTTGGAATATTTTTAAATATTGTTGACCTACTTCAAAAAGAAGCAGTAACTCGCTTGGCCCTTAATTCAATATATATATGCTCATTTCTTTGTATTACCCAATCATCAAAAAGATATTTTGTCCAATTGGCTTAATTCTGGGAGCCTGCTGCGGTATTTGTTTGTTTTGTACTTTTTGATCTACTTCGGCACTTGCCATCGGAGGTGCATGACGTTTGTTGACATTAGAGGAACCTATAATTGATGTCGTATAGCAGATATATAGAGATTTTTTTTGGTTCTTAATAATATGCTGTCTAAGATTATTTAAATCGTTGTCAATTAGTCATCAGATTCGATATTATCAATTAAATTATTAACAAAAATTGTTGAACCCAAATAATTTTGCAAAAATTTCGAAAATTTATTAAATTGTAAAATAGATATATCTAACATTCAATAAAGAAAAATATGATTTCATTTTTTAATGTTTTAACTAAACATTTACCGTGCATTTAAAGTGGGTTTTTTTAACTATGCATAGAAATTGAATCAATACTGTAAAATAGGTACATATATATAAGATATATATATATAAGGTACTACAATAAGATTGTTAAAGGATGAAATATTTATAATTTTATTAATTGAAACACCTCTTTATTTCAATACAATTATGATTGCATACTTTATACTTTACTAAAAATATTTTAATCATTTAACACAATAAAAATTAATGCTTAATAATATTTTAAATGTATAAAATGTATAGGTATTCCGTATTGATTATTTGGAAATATATAACAATATTTATAGATTAGGTATATCCATTAATAAGATGATTTCCAATGAATTCTAAAAATAATTTCACGAGCGTTTCATATTTATGTATAATCCACAGATGACTCTATGCAATGTTTGTGACTTTTTTTCGAATTTGGAGAATATTTATTATCCAATAACTGGGTTATTTCTTCTTTATTAACCTTATGAAACAATCTTTTATTTGATTGCATTTTAGCGTTGAATTAAATGTTATTGAGCGTTGAATTATTTTTTAGAATTCAACGCTCAAATTCAAATTTACTACGTTTCTATGTTTCTAGCAAGAAACATTAACACTATTGCATAGAGTCATTATGGATTATACACATAATCAACTGAGTTAAATATAGTTAAAATCCAATTTCGATTGTATGGCATTTTGGACTTATTATAAAGACGAAAGAATGACATATTTTATGGTTGTAAAACAATTTTTGTCAAAAATGTAGAATAATATTTGAATATCATGTATTTATGTGTAGCTTTACAATACAAGTTGTGTTTTGTTACTACGTTTCTTGCCTATTCTCGTGGAATGATTTCCCGACAAATTTAAATTCATATTTTCAAACATATGTTATACTTGTTTGAAACGGTGATAAATTTGATTAAGAATATAATATAATTAAAATAGTATAGTACAGTACAGTACAGTACCTACACATTAAAACAAATAAAAATACATTTTTTAATTCATTAATTCTATTATATTTTTATACCTCAAACTTTCATCATTCTTGTTTTTTTTAGGAAACAGGTGTCAACTGCGAGGGTTGTAATCGAAAAAGTTCTCGTGACGCTAACTGAGACCTTTTTAAATGCCCAAATTTATAATTTTGACAGAACTATTTCGTCTATTTATATTTTATTGTATAATTTCCATGACTTTCTGCATAATAAAATAAATAAATTGCAAAGTACAACTGATAACAACCAAATATGGAATTCGACACACATTGGTAAGTATTTATTCTTCTTCAGTTTTATTATTATTAACTCGTGTGTATTCATTATATGTGTGTATTGATTTCTTGTAATCAAAATAATTGATTTTTGATTTTTAAAATAATTATTAAAATGATATTTTTCAGAATATGTTTATTACCGTAGCGATATTTTTTCATCTCAAGAAAAATGCTTCATATTAAATAAATATCACACATACCTAACTACTCGTATATTATATAAAATATTAAAAACATAAAAACATAATTTCATGATTCCTTTATAGGATCAGATTTCATTCAAATTTCAGTGATAGAATGCAAAGTATTATCCCTAGATAAGTTGGACAACTTTATGTCTAACCCGTATACATTGTCATTTTTATAGATAGCCATTAAAGACATTAAACACACATGATAATTATGTAGATAGACGTGGTACTTATTATATGAAACGCCTATATATCTAGATGTTAGTTAAGATAATCTTATAATATATTTTTTATTGTGCATATTTTCATTAAAATAATTTTCAATTAAGAGTTATAAAAAACCTTCTATAAAAACAATAAAGTCCCAAAATTATATTATTGAAAATAAACTAATTTACACTGTACCTATTATCATAAACTTTAATTAAGCACTTAACTTATTATTCATAAAGATGTATGAGACGAAACTCTTAAAACTATTAGTAACTACTAAGAACAGTATATAACATTTTATTTTGTAAAAAAAATAAAAACAGTTTAATGATAAAAATTTTACACTTTAGGAATATAACTCGACAATAAAATATACAACTGTAGACTGTTATTAATGTAATATAAAAGTTATGTTAAAAATCTACACAAACAGATCAATAGATATATTTTGTCAATTTTATTTTGAAATAATGTAATACTACTTAATTTTCACTTTGATAATACAGTATGTCAAAAGCAACATTTTTTTTCTAAATTGTCATTTCTATTACATTTTTCTTTGTATAAGAAAATTAAAAATATATATATTTTCTGAATTTTATATAATAAATTATCTTTTTAAAAATGTATTTAACAACTAATAATTATTAAAGTTAGAGGAAAAATTATATCTATACATCATAATGTAAGATTTAAAAGTAGGTATTTTATTACAAAATATTAAGCATTGTTATTATATTTTATGTCACATTATTATTACTAGTTAGATTAATAATTTTTGTCTGTTTAATAAGTTATTGAAATATAAATTTATCTATTCATGATTAAAAAAAAAAAATAATAATTACTCCTAAAACTACAGCTTCATGTAAATAGCTTTTTAAGGTAATTAGATATTATAGTATATGTATATTGGTAAAAAAACTAAAAAATGTTAATTCAATAATTCTTTTAAGCCATAGAAAATGTGCAACTAATAAATATTTATTAAATATATAACTTTATATTGTAATATATTTAAGTTTGTTTAAATTAATATATGGAATTCAGGTTAAAAATACTTATTCTTTCATTACTTGGAAACTACAAATGAAATAATGAAATATAGGTATAATGTTTTATAAAATATATAAATACAGATTTTGTTTAACTATGTAAACAATTAAATTATAATTTTGTTGAGATAAAACTCTAATTAAAACTATTTGTTTAAAAAACAGGATATACAATTTTAGTCAAATAAAAGTCAAAAAGAAATAATATTTATAAGTGAAGAAACATATAATTGTCAAAGAGCTTTTGATTTGTAAAAATAATCAGAAATAATACAGAAATATAATATCTAAACTAGAGTATATAATAATGATTTAAAAGCAGTGATCAAATATAAAATAAAAGCGAGTATATCCAGGAGAACATTGATAAATAAATATCTCTTTAAGGAAACAGTGACTTACATAAAATCTATAATATGAAATCAGCTACATACATAATATATTAATCTAAAAAATATAATAAGCAGTGAATACAAAGCAAAAGAGGCCTTTGGGCATACACTGAAGAAGACTAGAATATATAATATAAAGTGAAAAATGTGATTATCATCAATTCAAATAATATGTATAAAATCAAAATATAATTCAATCTTACAATTTTTAGTTATAGTATACTAAATAAATATTAACAATAAATGTTTTATTGTGTAATAAAAGTTAGTTATATCAGGACTGTGTTTTTTTAGTGACTGATTAGAAAGGAAAATAAGTTAGTAAGACATAACACCATGAAATGTACGATAATTACCAGAATTTATACTTCTCAAAACATTTTGATAAACAATTGAATTCTGAGGACAGGTTTTAGGTCCAGGTACAGGAATATATGTTTTTCCAGTAGAATTTACCACACGTACTTTTCTGTTAAAGCTAACAGCTGATTTGTATGGTGATGAACTATATTGAGGAAAAGAGCTAATTGTACCAGCTTTCATACCACCATCTTTTTTAGAAGGAGAGGATGGAACAAAAGGTTTGGCAATAGCTTTTGATGACGGAGCAGATCTGGTTCCAGATTTATAGCCTTCTGATTTAAAAGGATTTTCATCAAAAAAGGAAGTGGGATGCATATTGAGTTGAAAAGGACCTCTTCCTAATATTTTTGCTGAGTGAGAGGCATTGTCCTTAGAAAAGGTTGATCGTGTATATGGTTGACTAGTATATTCTGGATATTTATTAAGAGTGACATCACAGTATCCATATCCAGTTCCTTTTTTCGCTGGGCTTGTGATAATATTCTTGCTGAATTGTTGACTTTCTTTTTTACCTCGAGTAATACCACTAAAATGTTCTTGTACACCACTAAAAGTTCCATATGCACTTCCAACTCCAGAATAACTTTTTGGAAAACTTGAAGGAACCCAGGCATGTGATAAATTTTTTTTTGAAGCTTGGTTTCGACTTTTTCTTAGACGTCCAATAGTATCAGTGTATGCCTCACCATTAAATGTACGTTGAAATTCATTAAAATAACCATCAATTCCAGCACATTTCTGTTTGGGAAAACCAGGCAACATTTGCTTTCCTTTTGTTAATGCAAGTTCTCGACTTGCTTGTGAAACATACGGGTCTCCAATTGTATGATAAGGCATCTCCTGAAATAACCCAACGCGTTCCATATCACTTTTAGAAGCCATTTTTATTAAAAAATTTACAAAAAATATAACGAAAAAAATATTTTAAAAAGTTCGCTATAAATGAAAACAATTGGTCGCTAAGCTATATATTTTTAAACAAACAAAAAACTGTATATATTAAAATTATAAAATTTTAATATAAGTCTATTAGTTATTGAAGCTTGTTACTATTACTTGTTAATTTTATTTAATACACAGTTATCATGGCTGCTCCTAATAATTTGAGCCAGTTTTAAAAATGCCGATTAATATTTAATAATTTTCGAAATTTAAGTTTCTACTTTTAAAATTACTATGCATAATTTTCTTAAAAAGGTAAGTTTTGCGACTATTCAATATTAATATACTTAATTTACAGTAGTGTTTAATATATTTTCTAACATTAATCAATACCAAATCTTGCAAAATAAATGCACATGAAAGTTAATAAATTTACCAGACTGAAAGTGAAGTACCACTACCAGCCAGAGTACTTTTAAAATTTTACATTTAACAAATGATCAACATTTTTTCTTTCTTTCACCAATCCATATCCCTTATTTTTATATACATTATACTTTATCTGAATTTCACAAGTCTAAAAATGTTTTGTAAAACCATTCCAAATACTAGTTAAATTCCAAGTGCAAAATGAAGCACATGAAATTTTAAGTGTTGGATTTAGCAATAGGGCAAAGGAGGCATTGGCCCCACCAGCAAATGCATAGTTGTAAAAAAGGGCATGTAAAATCTAGTCTATATGATTAGTGAGTTAGTATGTGTAAATTAGTTTTATAGAAATGGATCATTTCAATAATAATAATAAAATTAGGACAGAAATCTTAAAGAAAGATATAAGAGGCCTTAAATGCATTCTAGGCCCTAAAATATAATATTTGTGGAACTGCAAGCTGATTATAGGCTATGCTCAATGCATAATCATGGTGGTACCCCCAAAGTAAGGTGCCCCTTGAAAAAAATTCTGGATCTGACCCTGTTTAAACTTAAAGTTTATAAATTTTAGTATACTTCTGAAATTTGAATCCGGGACAAGTCATACCTGGGACAAGTCGTACCTGGGACAAGTCATACCTTGGACAAGTTGTACCTGGTATAAGTCGTACCTATGACCTAGGACAAGTCGTACTATAATTACTACTAATTTATTTATTTAATAAGTAAAAATAGATTGTACACAAGTTATAATAATAAAATATATATCATACATATAATAGCCATAGGTACCACCATGCTATGCATACAGAGTCTCTCTGAAGATATGTATTATATATAGAAATAGAAACACATTCATGACAATAATTTATATGAAATGAAAAAGTATTGTTTAAGTCAAGTCTATGTCAGCTAAATCATTTATTTTTAAAAACAGAGTAACTTTATTAATATTATTACGTTTATCATAAGTTTATAATGTATTTTTCTATACATTTACATGTAAAAAATGTGGGTACGACTTGTCCCAGGTACGACTTGTCCAAGGTACAAGTTGTCCCATGTACAACCTGGGCTGTTACCCTGAAATTTTACATTTATTTTAACAAATGAACATAACTTCTTTCACCAATCAATATCCCTTCATTTATCTGTCAATGTCATATATAAATCAGGTTATTTACAATCAGATAAGACAGATGAATTATTATTATAAATTTATATAGTATAAAAAGATATTAATATGATTAAATCAAATTTAATTTGTACAAGAAAAACACATGTCATAAAGAACCAAACTGTAAACAATTTATATTGTGTTACATATTAATATAGCTCATAATCATATAAGGTATAGTATAGTATAGAATAAATATATATTAAAATAAAATTATTTTAGTTATAAGAAATTATAAATATACTATGTCTATACAGTCAGAGAGTTGTGGATCATTATATATATTATATATAAGAGACTATAAATATTTATTATAATACAATATTAAATTTAATGTTCAAGCTCAGTCATTCAATAATATCTGTAGTAGCTTTATGATTTGTAGCAATAAATATAATAACCCTATCACTATCAGTATCAATATTATTTAATAAGAAGATGAATAGGTATTTTACTGACATTTTTATATAACTTATCTACCTATTAAATTGAGTCATGCACTTTAGATGTTATTGTTATATATACATGTCTGTAATTATTCAGTTATATGTATATGATATGCCTTTGTATACAGTATAAAAATTTTAAATACAATTTTAAAACATAAAAAAACAAGGCAAAAACTGATTAGGTTAGGAAACTATATCTAATATAGCTCAATATATTTTGATATACATTCACATAATATTAACTTTTCAAGCTTTAAATATGAACTGCCATGCTTTCAAGCATAAGCATCAATGACTTTATCATACAATAATTGTATATCCTTATGAATGACCAGAGTTGCCAAGCCAATCAAATACCCCTCTTTATATGCTTATTGTGTTATTCTTTGGGGCCCTCTTTACTTAAATACACATTTATTTTGCATTCTTTCTTGGTGTCCCCTCTCTCTACTTATACACATTTATTTTGCTGTTCTTGTGGGCCCACTCTCTACTTATACATGTTTATTTTACTGTTCTTGGGGACATCTCTCTACCATAGATGCTTATTTTCTTTTTCTTGGGGGCCTTCTTTCAAACAAATAGTTTTATTTTACTGTTCTATATAACAAACCAATTTTATATTTCTATGGGCCCTCTCTATATAGAAATAGGGGCTCTAAAACTCTTATGTTAGGGACAGATAGGGACATATCTGGCTATGCCCCTGATATAGTAATACTCTAAACTAATAGTTTGTTAAGTTAAGTGCATTTCTATTGTATACAATACTCTGTATAATAGTATATTTATAATTGTTTTATTGTTAAATAGAGTTACATTTAAAATATTGTTATACTAAAATTTAAATATTAAGACAAGTGAGCTGATATTCACATTAGTTATTTGGCTTTACAGGGTAAATAAGATTTTTGTGTATGTCACTTTTGGACAAAATAAAAATTCCTAACATTTTGTCAAAAGTAAAAAATTGTAAAATTTTCATAACATTTTGCTTAAAAAGTATAATCCCTAAATTTGAATGTCAATGGTTTTTTTGTGTTTTTATTTTTCAGTGTTGATTTGAAAATAAGTAATATAAGATTGTATGGCATGCTAGTATGTTTATTCAATTCTGTCAATCTCAAAGTACTTAGACTGATTCATTATTAATATATTCTCAAATTTATAGGAGGACTGATCATAAATATATTTCTATTTATTTTATATTATTTCTATTGTAATACCAAATCTATATATTTTTATATATAAAAATGGTCATTTGTTTACATCCAATTCTTAAAATCTGCAGGATTGTTGCTTAATAATTTTCTCATCATTTCAAGCAATGAAACCTCTCATCCATGCACTATACCAATCATTAATTGGTCTTATGCACAAAAAATAATCAAACACTTTGAAAAGGGAAGTTATTCGTGCTTTTAATGGGGATTTCAATCATTTGGATATCAATGAAAGTGCAAAACTATCGACACACTTCTGCAATTGACATTGGTGAACCTTGCAGAAATACATTAAAAGCAAGATTTCCTGACTCCATTGATATTCAAGTAATCATCTTGATATACACTTTCTGCTAGAAGAACCTGTTACAGACCTGTTTACATTGTAAGATTTATCATATTTTGTCACATTTTTGAAGGTATTGTAAGATTATAGGATTTTTTGATGGTTTGTAAGATTTTTAAAAAAATTATAAAAAATAAAATTTATTTTCTGTTTCTCTACATTTGTAGATCATACTCATCATTTTATTAAGAAATGGTCTATTTACTTGACTTGATTTTAAACATTCTCTTTTA
>JAYRBW010052580.1:0-11125 GCA_036023295.1 Invenusta paracnida
TTCTAACTCAAGGGCCCTAGTCTATCTTTATTTGTATAAAAGGGCCCATAATGAAATTTATTTTGTAGAGGGCCCTAACTTTATTCTAACTCAAGGGCCATAGTCTATCTTTATTAAATAGGAGTTTATCTTTAAGGCTATCTTTATATTTTTTATTGTATATTAACATTTATGATTAAATTAATTTAAATGCCTTTGGATGCATTCTAAGCTTTTAAAAGCTAAAAATTTCAGCGCTTAGCGCCGCTTTAGAGACTTGGCTGCTCGCCTCGCCATAAACACCCAGGAGGTTGGGGGCCATACAAAGATGCTTCTTCCGTAGACATGCTAGACCATTCTCATGCCTGATTAACGTACAACGATTTTCTAACGACAAAATGTACAACGTGATGTATGTGAAATTAATAACAGTCAAACTCTATGTTCCCGACTAAACACAAATTGATAACAATATTAGAGATTTATTGATTCTTTTCGGATTTTTTTGTCCCACTTTTTTGCGCATATCGCCTTTTTGAGAAAGTTAATGAAAATCAATTAATCTTTTATTAATGTGATTATAATTTGTTTGTTTTTTTGGACTTGAAAGACGACATACAGCAACTTATTATTTACTTTATTACTAGTTATATGACCTAATTTTCTTTGATGCTTCAAAATAAAATGATAAATTATAATAAATATATGGGACTACTTATTGAGTAATGTCATGTTTATCTAATGTATATTTTTTATATTTGAAACTAAATCATTATTCTATCACCGTTATTTAATGTATAAATATTACCCATAAATAATTAGTATATACATAGAATGGCAACCTAAATTGTTTCCATTGAAAATATAGTGCATTTTACAATTGGGGTCAATATAATCATTTAAGAAATTAAATATATCCTAACTCATTTACATACACTTACATGTATTATTACAGAATTTATTTTTGTATATATCAATATTGTATTTGTTATCGTGATAATTAAGCATTTAGAAAGGATCTATATTTTTTATTACAAACTTATTTATTTTACTTGTTACACCATTTTTTTAATTAGCCAATCTGTATTTATAAAGCAGATACTCATTCATTTATAAATTGTTATAGATATCATATATTTAAAATATATATCAATATAGTATTTTTATTGTCTTTTTATTGTGGTAATTAAAAATCTGGAAAGGATCTTTATATTTGACCATAATCTAATACTTCTTCAAATTGATACAGAAATTGTTTCGGATAGCCAATCTGTGTATATTATATAAAACAGTATATATTATTATATTACTTATATAATGTGTTATAGTTTGGTTATTGTGTGTATAATGGATAACTGTTAGTGAATAATATGATTTTCATTATCTTGATTAAAAGTTAACTAATGTATTGTATTATATATTTCATGAATATTAATGATTCATTGTTATCTCTATTTTAAGGGTAGTTAATTTTTAGTTTATAAGAAATGTCTAGATAAAGTAGATCTCCATAAATTCAACTAGTCAATTGTATAAAATGAAATTAAAAATATAAATTATCTTTGTTTTGTTTTGTTATATTTAATGATAAGGGTGACTATTGTGTAATATTTCGAAGAATTAATAAATTTCGATTAAAAATAATAGTTACATTTTTACATAAATAAAATCACAAAAATTCTTTAAAAGTGTGCTATCTAATGTACCAATCTAATTCTTTTATCTAGAAACAAAATTAGCTGAATTGATTTCTCCCTACTTTTTTCTTTTTGTTTGTTAACTGTCTATTTGCTTCTGATTAAATGAGACTGTTTAGATATGCATAAGGCAAATATAAAGGCTTAACATTCTAGGAAAAAAGATCTATATTTTGCCAAGAATTATATTATAATTCAATAACATATAGTTTATAATCTAATCTAATATATTAGACCTAAATTCATTATATGCAACTATGTATTAATTTAAATATTTTTCCTTGTAACAGTTTTTATGCATTATTTTAAGATAATAATTTAGATTAGTTTTCAAGATGCAAAAGTTGTTAGTTTTGAAAATATAACATTTTTATTTTCATAGTTTGACAGAATATTATTTTATTTTATTTTAAGTCATTCAAAAATTCTGATTTCGTTTTCTTATCTACCTCAACAAATATCTTATTTATTTAGTTCGAGGGCATTTTGTTTACATCAGTTCACAGTTTTATTTTTTTATTTACATTTTATGGTACTTGTAATTGAACATACTTAAATTCAATCATTTTTTATAACACTTTTTTTGTACGTATTTTCATATATTTTTGCAATATATATACATAGAATTACTATTATTGCATATATTAAAATAATAATATACTTCTTGGCTTCTTAGCTAACTTTTTACATTTACAAGTGTATCATTTTTTATAAATACTTATAATATTGGAGCGTTAAGATTTTTCCTTATATTTATGAACATTATTCTTAATTTGGGGCATATTACAAATTATGCAAATTATTATGCCGCTTTTTATTTAAGCTTATAAATATTTCTTACTTATTGCTTATTCTATTTAATAACGCATTATTATATTTCGACGTGTCATAAAAATCTGAAGTGCCTCTAATATCCAGATATTTGGTTACGGTCATTTTTAATAACGCATTATTATATTTCGACGCTTTATTTGATGCGCCATAAAAAGCTTAAATGCCCTCTCATAGTCAGATATTTGGCTACGGTCATGGATATACTTTATATACTCTAATGATTATGTCTTCTCTTATAAACTAATTTTAAAAGCTCTATAAAATAGTTAGGCTTAATTTCTATTAAACAATCATTTAAGCAAATATTTGTACACCTTGTATTTTAACATTTGCTGTATGAAGGACTTTTATTAACTACTTAATGTCTGAGATTTACCCAAATTTCAATATGTACGTTTCTTTTGTGTTTTAATAATCTTTACATCTGCTACACTTGCACAGCAAACTGTAATAATTTTTGATTGTGCAACGTAGAATAGTCGGTACTCTCACTCACCCACAACTGCTAGAAATGAGTTTTCAAGTCATGAGAGAGATAAATTCCACGCTTACGCCAGGCTAGCACTCTCTCTGACACACAAATATAATAACAAATCATGTCTTTTATTTCTAAGGCAGTGCTTGCTTATTTTATTGATTTGTTACACAACGTGGCACGCTGTAAAGATTGTTATATTTGTTTTGTAGCTGATATTTGACTTAAAGCGTGTATTCAATTGTATTCGCACACGCATGTTCTGTTTGACATGAAGATTTGAGATATAGGTACTACTATTTTATATACTTACTGCTACTATTATAGTTAGTCGGGTAGAGAAGATTTGCAAATATCTAGAGAGAAAGAGAGCGTTAGAGCAGGGTACATGAAATCTATAATATTGCACAGAGGGGAAATTTAGTAATGTGCCCTTTCATTTCCGATATAACCTGATATATCCATTAAATTTAATGGCTTACTCGACAATCTTGCTATTAACAGACTGTTTAACTAGTCTAGATCCGGTGTTCCTATTGTATAGTCAGCTTGCGTATGCTCCTCCGTTAAGAGTGATTTTACTACCGGTTATTATCGTAATTCTATATTGCTGACGAGTGTTGTTTAGCTTTCTGAGCACTTGTAAAATGAATGTTATAGCCACGTCAACTACAGCATTTATTTTAGTGTTCATGTTATTGGGTATAGTTTTGATTGTACAACTGCTTGTTTTCTCTTACTGGTACTAAATAAAGTAAACAGTACAGATAAACACATGCTTTCTTACCACTACACCATGCAGTTACATTTACTTAGTTTCAATGTTATTATTGCCTGAATTATATTAACGCGCGGGGGGGGGTTATACACACGTCGACTTTATTCAACTTATAGGTACACTTTCCTTGTTTGTTGAATTTTTTATTACCTAATTAAATTGGTACATTTTATTTGATAATTGTGTGAATATGTTTTAAATTTTTCGACTACATTTTTTGAAAGTCACAATTAAAAATTAAAAAGTATTTTAATTAAAGAAAAACAATCGTACTTATTCCGGATACGTGACAATAACCGAATTTTCATCAGAAAGTCTCAATATTACATTATTTTCTGTCTTGATAATAGAATGAAAAAATTGTTGATCGTCTTGCTTTATTTATAAGTATTTGACATTTTATATTTTATTAATCCGGTCTTTTAACTGTATTCATTTTATTTTCTGCATGGATGTAGTCATTTTAATTTTAGCCACGGTATTTTATACCTATCATGCTTGATTGTTATGAAATGTTTTTATCCTGTTAATCTGGCTCTTGTTATTGTATATTATTTGATTTCGTTTCTGTCATTTTAACTTACTGTATTCCCTTGAAAATGCCAGGCGGTCAGCCAGGAGGAAAATTGTGGAAGTTTACGTCTGGACATTCTTTCATTTTAGTTATAGGTATCATGACAAATCAGACGTACAACCCACTAACATTTCTTTAATTTCTCTATAAATACTCGTATTTTATATTTTATCGGGAATTTTGCCACACATAATAGCAGACTTTGATTCTATGAATAAGAAATTAAACAATTAAGATACAGGGGTGATCGTTTAAGATACAATAATGTATTCTTTGAATTTATATAAACTATTAAACTAAAGGTGGGTTTAGACTTCGCTCTTAATATTCTTGTGTAAGTACATTATACTCTATTAGTACACCCCGTTTGCAGTTGCGTGCATGATTGCAATGCCACGTCGTGTGGTAATTAAGTTTACCAACATGTTAGCGCTCATTATCATTTTCCCACTACAATATTATAACTGTATATTCTGTTAATATACTATTTTAATAAAATACTTTATTTGATATTTTTATCGGGTGTGGTTAGAGTATATTCAAGCTTTTGTTTTATTCATACTATCCGCATAGTTTCAACATTTTGCATAGTACTCCATATAGTATTTACACGGTTATAGTTATATCCAAAGTGGTCAGACTTTTTAACCCATTTCACTTAATCATAATATACGATGCCTCATTTAATATTTTAAAAAAATCCTATTTGTATTAATTATAATTTTAAGTACAAATTCTATTGGAAAACATCATTCGGTTTGATGATTTATTATGTATCTATTGCTACTATTTTCTATCATGAAATTAGCCTGCTTGTGTGTTTATACATATTACTAAAAAATTAGATTTAAGTTCGTTAGATTATGCATTATTCCTTTTCATACAAAAATATAGTAATCTTGTTTAAAATTTTAAATATTTGAAGAACATAAATTACTATTTGTTTAAGCAATTCAAAGCTGCTTTTAATAACATTTGTCTATATTTAAACAATATTTTTCTGCTAATATTTATAAAACGAAATTTACAATTGAATTTATTTATTTTTTATTAGTGAGCCGAAAAGACCATTAAAAGGATAATTAAAGCATTGTATCTCAGAAATACACACATATCATTCATTGCCAGCCTTATGGAGTATATCTCCGCCAAGCAAGGTTTATTGAGCTGCTTTTACTGTTCGTTTTAGTTATATATTCGACTAAAAGAAACTATTACTTTGTTAAATTTTATGAATCTCTTATTATGTATTACATAAGTATTTTCAATATAACTGTATTTTTTTATATTTTAATTTATTCTATTAAGATCATTATTAAAATAATTCTTGCTTAAATATAACTTGTTTTTTATAGAAAAATATTAATGGCAATAGTGATGACCGGTTCAGATCTTTGCTCAATGTATAAACCTTGGGACACACAACTTTGTCTCGTAATGGTTATCATGTCTGAATTTTGGGCTCAGGTAATCTCGATGTCATTATTCTTGAATTTAATATTTCATTAACGTTTTAATTCTGCAGTGGTGTAAATTAATTAGAATTATTATTTCTAAATTTAATTCAATTTTCTAATGATAACGATAAAATGTAAATTTGAATGTTTGAAAGGAATCCGTTAATGAATTGGAACGCTGAAGGTTGTTAGATTAAAATGTATTTATTTATTTTTAATTGGAAAGGATTAGCTTTTCTATTAAAATATATTTATTATACTTGAATTGAAGCAATTCATTGAGTTTTCCCACCATGTATAAGAAAAAACTTTTTTTATGCGGGATCAAAGTAACTACAACATTAAGCAATGTTTTTCGTGTTGTATAGTGTGCTCCTATATACGCACTTTTTAAATACTAAAAGGCATTAATACATTTATTAATTCTAGAATATCTGAATATCTTCGCGGCGTTTCATTTGTTCAATTCTCTCTTCAAAATCGAAAGGAAGAATGCATTCTCAGGCTTAATAAATAGATAAATTCTTACCCGTTCATTTATTAACGAGAATGGGATAATTCCAGAAATAAATTAATCGCCTACCAGAGCAATAATATTGTTATTATTATTCGGTTATAATATGTTATAATTTTTTAATCAAACTATATGACGCCCAGCTCTTAAGTTTCAAGTCGGCCTACTATTTTTTTTTATTTGTATATAATTATTTTTACTATATTAAAATATTTGTTACTATAGAAACTTAAATACATTCTATTCCTTCCATTCATATTACGATCCTAACTACCTGATATAACAGTTAAATGTTGATTTGAAATAATAATTAATATAACAATTTAGTTAAAGTTGAAGACATTTATTTTATGTTTACTTATAATTCTATATTATAATATCTAGATTTGTGTTATTTGTTTGGCGGATGAATTGTCTGTAATATATAAAACGTAGCAAATAATTGAAATTACACTTTCCAGTTCTAAATTATACAACTAAATACATTTGAAAATTCATATTGCTCTACTTTTACTTTCACTAAAATTAGGCTTCTGATTTATTACATACCTTATTAGGGTGATGATGAAAAGGAAAGGGGACTGGTTCCAATGCAGATGATGGACAGAGAATATAAAGCTGAATTGCCCAGTTGCCAGGTGAGCAATTCTATTTTTTAATTTGCTGAAAATAAATAATTTTTCTATGTGTATGCTTAGCTGTATAAAAATAATACGAATAGAATATGTAATAACATTAGAATCAACATTTTTATGAAACCTACCTTCTAGAGTTCACAATTTATCGTTAATTTAACTACCATCTATATTTCTCATTTGTTATTATTTTTCTCGTTGTTAATATTTTTGTTGGATGTGATTTTCTAATTTTCATTAAATTGGTATAAAAATAAGGTATATATCATTAATTTTAATAGGATTATGAATTCAATATAATATAGAAAAGAGTATAATTATATTCAGTCATATGTATGAAAATAGATCTTATTATTTTGGGATTTAAAAAAATACCAATTATTCCAATCGTAAACATAATATATTAACGTTAATTATTAATCTGTTTTTCGTCGAAAAAAATAAATAATTACACAGTTTTATAATTAAAAAAGAATTACTAATGCTATATTTGTTTTAAAATATCTTGGCCAATGTATATATATATACTTATATATATATTTAAAATAATATCAACAAGCTGTAAATTTATTTACTTGCTAGTGTTTTTTCTGTTCATGATAGGGTGTTTATTTCTCATATCCCATAATTTATATATTTAAAATCAGAGAAAATAAAAACCTTTTCACATATTATTTGTAAAGCATACATTGAAAACGACGTTTCACTGTAATCAGCTTGTGATTTATTGTGTCAATTGTATTAATTTTGTCATAGACGTAATTTTGTATATATACTGGTATCTCCACTGAATAAAGTAGTTAACAAAGTATTTTTTAATACACTTTTTGAAATTTCATTTATATTTTTCTTTGTTGCTTTTTGTTATAAACCCTTTGTTTAAATTTTGATTATTTAAATAAAGCTGTTGTTTGATATGTTCATTAATGATCTTCTAAATAACGAATCTAAAATGTGATGACAACTATAATATTCTCGGTATTTATTTATAGGCAAATAACATTATATCTTGTAAAATTAATTATATATTTTAAATAATATGAATATAATTATATTATATGATTATATATAACTAATTTATGTACGGTTTTTAAAGGCAGTCTGTTTCCTTTTTTAAATATGAATAAACTTGTTTAGTATTAAAGATTAAAACTGTTTTTTTTTATAATAGGAAATATCAGAGATAATTTATGAAAAATAGGAAAAGATGGAGAATTTCTGATAAAGTTTACCACGGATCCTCAGTCTTTTCTTATTGTATGTTTAAAATATTAGATTGATTCATTTTATACATAGATATGTTATTTTTTATTGTTCTATGATTCAGTTTATGTTTAAATATTTTATTTTCCTTTTTCATATCTCTCAGATAGGATTTATTAAAGGCATATGTCTTCCCTGCTATGCAAGTTTGGTAGGGATCTTACCGGAATGCTTAGAGATGGTGAAAGGAGCGAATTCTAACCTTGCTCAGTGGGAAAAATTAGCACACATGGATATTACAGAAAGAGAAAAAACATTAAAGTTAATGAAAACAAAGGCTTTGGAAACAATACCTTCTTTTAAGGTGAAATTTCAAGGATTTAATAAGTGGTTTTGAATATTTCCACCAATCTTAATGGCAATGCTTTACAATGACGTTTAATATAATTTATCCTATTATTTGTCATTTCAATGAAAAAATAAATTTTTGGATTTTTTACAACTGTTTTTCATTTTTATTCATCTAGGAATTCCACAATATAAGTATATTACGATTAAATACTTAAAATTATAATTTGATAAAGTTAATTATCGTGGTATTATATTATATTATATGTTTTATTACTTTATTATATATAAGCATCTCAAACGTATAACTATATCTTAAGTGGAATTAGAATTATTACTTAATATATTACTTTTTAGGTTTTGATATACCCTATTTCAATAAAACTTAGAATAGAGTACCAAAAGTACAAATTAATTTATAAAAATTGAAAAATATTAAACTTGAAGTGGGTCGTAGTCTTACTTTATATATTTAAATTAAATAATAAAAATTTCATTAAAATTGACATTCATTGATTTTACTTCCGCAGCTAATGAACTATCTAAGATCCTTTAAATTGAAATAAAATCATGATTGCATAATTTTCGCTAACATTTCAAGAAAGTCAGAACGATACATATTTCTAATTAGCATTTTGTCGATTGAAGTTGCTTTTTTATATTATGTCACTAGAATTTCTTATATTGTTAAATATATTTCTTATATTAAATCTGAAAGAAATTATCTGTCGTACATTCTCACAAATCAATCTAATGACGTGAATCATATATTTATAGGAATATAAATATGATCATACATTCTCACAAATCAATCTAATGATGTGAATCATATATTTATAGGAATATAAATGTTATTTAATATTTTCTAATAAAAAAATACCAATTTTAATAATGTGGGGTTTTAGTACGGAAAAAGTAAATTGAGGCATTGTCTATATCTACGGTACCTATACATTGCATAACTTTCACCATTTATGTTTAATTACTGTTTTATATACGGATTCTGTTTTTACAAAAAATTGGTTCTCTCATATAATTAAGTATATTTTGTTAATCTTTAATATTAACACTATCAAATATAATGTAATTGAAGATAATCATAATTAACTGGAATATAATATCATCAAAATAGTTTACATATATATACTAACATATCGCATTCTATATCTGTATAAGGTAGTAGATATTAATCAAATTTCGGTACAGCATAGTAAGTATATATATGCTAAAATAAAATTTTAGATGTACATAATATCGTAATGTCATGCAAGAGTTTTACGGACATGTTCATGCACGATCATATTGAGACGCACGCACAAGACTTAGCGCTAAGTTTATGTGGGAATTTTTTTAGTTTTATTAGTATTTCTCACTAGGCTATATATTAATCGTAAATGGTTAAATAGAATTAAATCTATTAAAAAAAAGTAATAATTTAGCATACCTTTTTAAATATAGTAGTGATTAAGAATGTGTTGTCCGGTACAGTCACATAATAGAGACATGAAATATCGCATAAAATTGTTGCACGAAAATGTGCACTGTACGAACGCGTTGATACGTACCTACATTTTGTACACCTTTATTGTAGTAAATTAGATATTCCTTTATTATAGTCTAAGATATAGAATTTCTTACTTATAAATTAATGTTATCTATTATATATTTTTTGGAATATATGTTTTATTTTTACAGCTGCAGCAATAATATGAGCTATGGACTAAATAACACCTACGATTGTGGATATATAATTTTATGGTTCTTTGAAATTAAAAAAACAGATATTACTTGATTTAAATTATAAAATTTCCATCTAGCTATTAAGAATCATTAATATTTTATAATAACGACAGTGCATTGTTGCTTGTAATGAAATTACTTAATGTTGGTAACATAGAAAAATATCTATTTTATATAAAAATATGTTTTTGTATATTGAGGTTGGTATTTGAATCATCAAATTTAATATATGTAGTTGTATAATTCGAAAAATATTTATTCAATAGTCAATGATTTGACTGAAACAAATAATATTACTGCTTTTGTATTTAATGGCGTTAGTTGTATATTTTATTGTGGTAACATTTTAGGATAAAAATATACACGTCATTTAGTTTTACTTTCTGTAATGTATTTTAGTTTTAGTAATTATTAATTTTTTTACGGTAAAATAGCGGAAAATTCGTATCCACCAATAGAAATTACACACGGTCTCTACATTTGTGACGCAGTTCACCGGATATACGTTGAAATACGCGGCTACCACAAATCACTTTTTCTTGAAGTTTTACGTCGAAGCGTTGTATTTTGAATATACACGTGAATTTTATCTAAATATGAAGATTGTAGCCTTTTTCTTCATCGCCTACTTGTTTGTAGCTAATTCGGAGGAAGTAAAAGAAGAAGAAGATGTTTTAGTGCTAACAAAATCAAATTTTGATGAAGTATTAAAGGATAATCAGTATGTACTTGTTGAATTCTGTGAGTATTGTTTTAAACATTTATATTACTTTAATTTTAAATGATTGTCATATTTATACATTATCTTTTTAAAAATATTTTTTCAAACATTGGAAAGGAATTTTGACTAAATTTGTTTTGATTATAAAAATATACTTTATTGGCAATAAT
>JAYRBW010052591.1:0-11124 GCA_036023295.1 Invenusta paracnida
TTGGCTTACGATGCTACCGCATCGTATCATACTCTCCACTCAGACCTCCACCAGCTAATACTCTCTCTCTCTCTCTCTCTCTCTCTCCCTCTCTCTCTCTCTCTCTCTCTCTCTCTCTCTCTCTCTCCCTCTCTCTCTCTCTCAACTTCTCCCAAATAGACGCAGATCTGAATCCCCCAGCAAGAAGTACCCCCGAGATGGCAGTCTTGAACTCAGCAACATCCTCTCGAACAGTCGCAGATCCTCGGAAGCTGGAGGAATGCACAAACGCTTTTTCACAACCGCTTCCAATCCTGTTTCCGAAGCGGACGACGATCTCAGCTGTTCAACTGGTGACAGAGCCATCTCGTTTGGGCCCATGCCAGTTTACAAGTTGGTTCCGTTTTTCAGTTGATTTGTAGGTCATGTTACAAACTGTTTGGTTTGGTTTAGTTCAAACTGTCCCAGTTGAAATCGGATTTTACGCTCAAAGACTTTCTTTTTATCTCATAAATGAAATAAGTTAACTGGCGTTTGTATGTTATTAAAGGAACTTATGTGTTAGTGAAATTGATGCCGAATTTCTTGAAGCCATTCTTTAGTGTAAGATCTCGGCAGGAATGTTGCTCCCATCATTCCATTATCTTAAACTGAAGTATTACTGACGCAGAGGCAATGGAGTTATGAGTAAAGTTGTGGTCGAAAGATCCCTAAATAAACATTAGTATGATATTCAATTAAAAATAATATGTCTATCGTTGCCTAAAAAATGTGTCATGTTTATTTTAAATCATCTGTTTTCGCTTCACTTAATTATACTACTACTGGTTTGTCAGTAGTATAATAATAATAAATGTATATTTTATAAATCAGATGAAAAAAAGAGGAATCGTGTACATTGTTAGGAAGAAAGTATGTTTCAACGAAAATGAGCTCTTTAAATAAGTTTCTTTTGTCATCTCTCATCTCCAGAGATGACCTGCGACCCCAGGGCACTCCCGACACCACCTCTGGCGGCCAACTGAAACTAAGTCAAGGCTTCCAGCGGAGAGCATCACTCGGCGGCGAGGAGAGTGACTCGACAATGGCCTCACGGTCTGAGAGAATACTGGATCATCAGGTGACCTTCTTGCCTGCAAATCAATGGCTTTTAGCAGCCTTGCCTACTTGTAGTATTATAAAGTGAAGATGAGGGACGAATGCAGAGTGCCACCAGCTGAGGTGTGAAGCGATGGGCCTAAAAGTGGTTTACTCGCTCATTCAATGTAGTGACAGAATGTCTGCGCGTTTATGCGCGCCGTGTGTGGTTTAGTATGCGCTTTAGAGACTTTCGCCCACTTCTACTTTAACAACTAGATAGAGTAGGCGTGCCTGTCAACAAGTGTAGTTTCGGTTTCCATAAACAAAGGTTCTAGAAAGGTGGTGGAGGCCTTTTCAGAGTAGAAACTGGGTTTTTGAAGCTTTCTATCTCAGAAGCTAGCTCAACTGTAAACACAAAATTTGGATCACAGCTAGAATCTCGATAGCGCTATTTCAGAATTCTAAATAGTTGTTCTGATGGCGTCTATTAGACAAAATGTTGCTGTTTTATAATAGGTAATATGAAATGACAGTCAAATTACGCAATTTCTATCAAATTGGTCGGCGTTAAAAAGACACAGTTATGCTGCTCGTTTCAAATACCTTTATTGTGAATAATATTTAATCTGTTTTAAAGGGCAAAATGGAATTAAAGTTACAACTTTCACTGTAATTTTGATTGGAAAATAATATGATCACTCGAAAGCCTTCTTTCCTCGAGGCCTCTGATTGGCTGCAGCTTACTGCATTCTGATTGGATGAGAGTTAGGGTAATGCAATTCAAAATATGAGCGAGCTAGTTATTCTGTGCTGGTATGATGGAAGTAATGTTTGATCGAGCAGAAGAGTGCGATAGGAAAGGGTACTTGTATTCTTGATATTGCAGCACTCTCTCGACACTTTGTAGTACAGTGACCGGTGAACAGCTGTACCTATCCTCTCTTGACCCTTCAGATGAATCGTGACATGGACCTTTCATGGCGCCAACCCGAGAAGGGCATCCTCAAGAAGTCCTCTCTGGAAGCCGCCCAGGCCATGAGTGATGTGAGTCCAGTTGGAGTAAACACAGGAAAGCCAAACCTCGTCCTCGCCAGGATTAGCACACTCCCCTTTTTTTGGGGGGGGGGAATTGTCAAAATTAGAGCACAAAAGCTTTGTTATGCTCAATGAATTGCTGTTAACCTGTGATTAAAGAATATGTGAGTCTTGTGTTGCAAAACCATTCACAAAAGAGATATTAACAGATTACTATTTTCCATATTAAGGAATGCGGCGATTTCGATTTTGGGGAAAATTCATATTTTTTATAGAAATATACATTTATTTTTAATTTAGATATGTATTGTTCATCATTTGAACTCTGTGTGATTTATACATTTTAAAACACGTTTCAGACTTCAACAATTTCATAGAAATCGCTGCATTCTTTAATATAAGAAAACATTAAACTGTTAATATCTCACATTGTGACTGGTTGTGCAATATAAGAATTACACAATATTCTTCAATCGCAGATTAGCAGCAATTCATGCTGAGCATAACAAAGCGTTTGTGCTCGAAGCAGCTCCCGTTATAATACTATTATATACAACAACAGTATTGTTATTAAGAATTATATCGTATTTGAATAATCACTACAAAAATCAGTCTATAAATGTATTCAGAAAATAGCTAATGAAGCAAAAGAATCGAATGTTAACGTGTTAAATGTAAAAGAAAAGTGGGAAGTAATTTATTTTCCAAAGTCTAAATTGATTATAATAACCGGCTTCATAGACAGCTTCATGATGATAAACTTTACAAAGGCGATGGATCATTTACATGATAGTTACAACTCTTTCATTAAAATATAACTGTGTCCGGACGCAGAAATTCAGCAGAAAAAATGGAGGTTATAAAGAGTATATTTAATTTCTGGATGGTCTTTCGACTTAACAGCCTGTTGAGTGGAATAATAAATATTGATATACAACATGTAATTAATAAGATTAATATATTTTAATTTGAACAAAAAAATAGTAAAAGTCAGTTAAATCATATTTCACCAATAAATAAGAACTTATTAAATACTGAAAATTGATTAAGCCGAGCAAAATATCACAAATCAATAGTTAAATTAAACCGAAGAACATGTTTAAAATTAATTGTGCAGAAACAACTGAGAGGCCAAACAAATGTAAGTTATTGTAAGAAAAAGGTGACAATACAAGTGCCACTTTGGATGGTTGAAGATATAAGAGTAGTGACAAAGTATTGATTGGACATTGAGGCCAGAAGTAAAAGCCGGGAAATGGGGATATAGGAGCAGTGACAAAGTATTGATTGGACATTGAGGCCAGAAGTAAAAGCCGGGAAATGGGGGTATAGCACTGGGGCACTCGAGCAGATCTTATAGAAGGTGTAAAGTTGGTATTGAACGAAAGGGAATAACTAAAGGAAGACTTGAAGATGAATTAGTCTTAGAGACCAAAGTTTTGTAGTTTAAGATGGACAGACAATGGGAAGAAATTGAAGATTAAGAATTGTTCTAATAACCTTTTTACCTTCTGTGCGTCCAGGTCGACTTTTATTTCACTCGAATTCACTTTAAATCATCATTTTACTGAGCTACTTATTTAGACATGCGACTAATTGGCATCATTGCTGAATTAAATATGGTTAAAATGTCTAAGAACAGTGATTTAAATGTATTTCTTGATGGCATTGAGACTTCTCGGTACCTACGCCAATTAACTCGGGTATATGCATCTACTAACGCCTGCCTCAATTACTATTAGTCGAATTAGATTATATTTGAGTTTGCCCAGTCAACGCGAACTAATAAGCTCGAAAGAGGAGTTCTGTGGCTTCACGATCCAATAAACTAGTTTGGTAAACGGGTTAAATGTAATTCTTGCAGTAGCCAATTTTGTTTTAAAATGCAGAAAACGCTTCGAGAGATAAAATGGATAATGAAAAATAGTGATCAACTCATAATTTAGTTAAAAATAAGACTTTTGTGAAATTTATGCGAAAATCATGGAAATGTGAATGAAACATTTAAAATGGTTTTTTCTTCTTTTAAAGCGTTCTGTTTTTACTCGAAGTACAACAATTAGAATGAGAGAGGTACATTTATTTCGTGGTATTCGTGTTCTACAGACTCTTAGCATCAGGAACATGCTTTTAATTTATCTTTTAGTTGTAATTAACCGAGATTAATCTCAGGTAGAAAAGGGAGCAATAAAAACTTCAGCTAAAGTGATTACTATACAAGCATTTATATACAAGGTACATGTATTACACAGCCCTCGACATCAAAATAACAATAGCCAATAAAGATAGTACTGAACAATTTATCATTTTGGGAGGTGGCAAAAGTTTCCAATTTGATTGGCGTTGCTAATACGATGACCTAGTTTATAAAAAACCGCGAATGGAGGAAAACTGGCGTCGATCTCTCTACGTTTATTGTTCTCTCTACGAGTTTTTGTGACCACGAGTCGAGGAAAAGCAACTCGGCTGTGACTCGCTTCGACCTACTTCTGCTATTGAAATGGATGTATCCCCCTCTTCCCCCGCTCGCCCCGCCAGGATTTGGATGACTGCTGCAGCTCGCACTCAAGCTCCCTCTCCTCGCAGGCCTCCTCATCGCTCCTCTCCCTCCACCGAACTGGTGACCGGCCCCCACTGCCCCCCCTACCGCCGGTCGTCTTCTGCAACGCCGGAAACCAGACCGAGCCGGCCAACAGCAGTGCTCCCTCCACAGCCTCACGCTCGAAGCAGCCTCCCCCCGAGCCGGCCCTCCGTCACAGCCCCAAAGGACCGGTTGCCGAGGAGGAGGAGGGCTGCTTCGAGTGTCTCGCGGCTGCCGCGGCCTGGACCAATCAGAGTAGCCTGGAGAGCAGAGGGCCTGGTCCGTACTACACGGTCGATATTGGCGGGACCAATCATTACCACTCGACGACACTGGCCTTCTGTGCACAACCGCCGGCCCCGCCTTCTTCGGGTAAGTGCCCGGACCAATCAGAATGCAGTTAGCTGGGCAGTAGATCTTACAAGGGAACTAGCTTTAGTTCTATTACGTTTAACGCAGTGTGATTTAATTGAAGTTAAGTTTTTGAGTATTTTGTAAAAATTGTCTATTTTGTCTTTTATTTGACATTTATTAAACAGCTAGAAAGGTTCAAAAAGACCGTTTTTACTCTGAAAACGCCTCCACCTCCCTTCTAGAGCCTGCTCTGTCTAGTTGTGCTCTGTCTAGTTGTTAATGTAGTTAAACACTATTATTGTAACACATGGATACAACAATATTTTGAATTACTTTATCGATGCGGTTTAAAATTCAATGTTGGTACTCCAAATGCGACATTGCTATTTGATGTGCTAGATGGGCATTTATATGTGTTGCAAATATGAATTTAGAGCATTCAAATTCGTTTAATTTTATTCAAATTATAAGTGTAAATTATACGAATTTAGTCCAATTTATACAGTCGTGGCTAATCATGCTGTGAGCACTTTACTGACTGCTTATAGATCGTCAGAGCAATTTTTATCTAATTATTTCACTAATTTAAAGGATATCTTAATCTTATCATATTTCGTCGGATACATAAGCAGCAAACATCGATTTTTTTGTCCAGATTTACACATTTCTTATTGGCAGTCACTTATTGCAATTGAACTGCGTTAGAACAACTTATACGCGATAATAAACAAACTTTTGCCTCGTATTCGTGCTGGGGATAATCGAACGAAAGAGGGACATATCTTGATTTCTTGAACTTATGAAATAGTAGTATGGAACGTTTTCGACAAAAACTTGTAAATTAAAAGTTTCTAATTTTCTAATTGGAATTTTTTATCTTTAATAGAATATTACCACTTAGCTACGCGAATATTTCAGTTTAAAGTCCTAAACTTACGTGAATTATATTTTAGTGGTAGCAATTTTGCCCTATGAGATCAGCAACTCGATCTATCTTAACAGCTGTTTTAGCAACCCCGTCTTTGCATCTTTCTTAAACACCGTCTTAGCAAATATTTTAGCAAGCTCCTCTTGGCAACTATCTTAGCAAGCCCCTCTTGGCAACTATCTTAGCAAGCTCCTCTTGGCAACTATCTTAGCAAGTCCCTCTTACCAATTCTCTTAGCAAGCCCGTCTTAGCATCTGTCTTTAAAACCGTCTTAGCAACTATCTTAAAAACCGTCTTAGCAACTATCTTAGCAAGCCCCTCTTAACAACTATCTTAACAATTATCTTAGCAACTATCTTATCAAGCCCATCTTAGCAGCTATCTTAGCAAGTCCGTCTTAGCAACTATCTTGGCATCTTAGCAACTATCTTAGCAAGCCCGTCTTAGCAACTATCTTAGCATCTTTCTTAGCAACTATCTTAGCAATCCCGTCTTAGCAATTGTCTTAGCAACTCATTCTTTGTCTCTTCGCAGATCCAAGCCCCATCTTTGAGTCACCCTACGACACAACATCTCCCCTGGTGGAACCCAATCCCCTCCTTATGGCAGTCTCCAAGGGGGGCAGTCAGCTGCAGGCATCCAACAGTATTAGCCGATTCCCTCTGCTGCATAGCAACCATCTGATAAGCAGCCTGGATGCCGGCGACCTCACCCGACCAACGATTGAGGCGGTGAGCGGCACCTCTTCGTGGACCAATCACCATGATAGTCCTGGCCATGCCCGCAGGACACCCTCTTCGCCTTCAAACCGTCTTCCAGGTGCTGTTGGTGGGCTTGGACGAAGACTCGGTGGAGGTGGAGGTGGAGGTGGTGGAGGATCTCGACCGCCTCTCAACCATGTTTCGGGTAACGAGAGCCTTTTACATTAATAGAAAGTGAATACACATTTTCTCAAACGTCCTGTAACGCTCCTTCCCCAGAATCCAATCACCTGTCGAGCACGGCCGCGGCCCTCCTGAGCATGCCGCCCGTCACAGAAGACGACCTCATCTCGGAGGTGTCCATCTCGGCCTATCGCCGCACGGACGACCAACAGAGCAGCTATCAGGACGACGATGACCTCTTGGCGGTGTCGGAACTGGGCTACTCGGAGGTGATGAGCATGGATGGCACCTGCGATGAGTCGGACACGAGTTCGCTGCCGGATGGATGCGCCGACCTGCTTCAACTCGCCAACTTGGGGCACTCTTGTCGGCCCAATCAGCTGCTCAATGACCTCAGCAAGCACGAGGTGGGTGCCTGTTTAAATCTATGACAGCCAGGAAGGGTTATTGATCCATTTCTATTCCATTTTTCGTTTGCTATAATTCCAGCCGAGAAGACCCTGTCTCCCAGGCAACAGCCGTCTCTCGCCAGAACTCCCGCCACCCCCGGGCATGCACGCGCCCCTGCCTCCCCTGCAGATACGTGGCCAATCACAGGCGCGCAATCTCTCGTCCAATCAGATAACCGCAGCCCTGAGTAGAGAGGAGACGGCCCTGCGGCGACAGAGCTACGCGCGTGCTACGAACAGCTATGAAAGCCTGGATATTGGCCAGTGATTGCTTGCTTCCTTCCCCCTTTTGGACTCGACTATAATTGCCATTTGTAAAGGACGGAGGCGGATTTTATACCAAAGAAGGTCTTTTAATAGAATAGTAGCCGAAGATAAGAAATATTCCAGGCGTGTATATTGGAATTCTACAATTCAGCAAACCGATCTATGCCACGTGTAATAATTAATCATGCATATTATGTCGATAATGTACTCTTGAGCAACCAATACTATGCCGGCACCATTGTGACTAAGCCAGGATAAAGCAATCTTGACAGATGACTGCACAAGAGATGTGAAGAGATGTGATCTTGCCGAGATAATTAGTTTATTCTAAATTATATGTAATATAGCGCACCTTTCCATTTGACAATCTGTCAAATGTCACACATGCCACAGATCAGTTATAAAAACAGAGGGAAAACTCCATCAATAGTGACATTTACGTTCGCGAAATATAAACTATGATTTTATGAATTTCCCAATGAATTGGATAATCGATTTTTATACTTATCAATCAATATATATTATATACAAACTATTGTTGAACCTAGGCAAAACAGGTTTTTTTTTTTCAAGTATGTTTGTTTTATGATCAAATTCCATTGGACAGAGAGTTATAATTTGTGGTCATAATTTTATACAGTAAATTATCCAAAAATGCTTTTTTCATATGTTTGAATCAGTTAGTAATAATCTCGTTGTAGGCGTGTTCAAAAGCAATCGATAATCCCGCATTAAATAGGACTATATTACGTGCGTCAGTGCACAGCACTACAATTGATTTTATGATTTAAATCGTGTCTACATTGCGGAACTAGCTGAACAACTTCTCATCTAGTAGTTCCATTACGGTTCTTTCATGGACACGAATGATTTTCCTATCCTGAATTAATTTAAATCCAAATGGATCTGAAACCCTAGAATGTCCTTGGTTATGCCTGATGTCATCGTAATGTGATCATTCTGTCTATTTTGGGGCAGCATATTGTTACCTTTCTTCCTGGACTTGTAATTATGACATTGAAATACATTTTTACCCTTTTTTGATATTATCAGAAGTTTCCTATAATATCTGGTCAGCTGTTTGATTCCCAACAAACGAATTTCTATATTTACACATGAATAATTTCTGAGATTATTATGTAAACATTATATATATACATTATTATTATACACTTTGATTTTTGTTATTGTTTTCAATCTTTTTAATTGATATATATATATATAATATAATATATTGAACTTGTATAAAGATATACTTATTTATATAATTCTTCAACTCATATTATAATGATATCTTTTCTTCGATCCTTTATATCTACTTGTATTAACCTTTTATTGATTTGTACACATACAGGATCATCACCATTTATATAAAACTTATTTATTCTGCTTTTACATTTTGTCGATCTATATCATATATCATCATTTAAATTACCGATTATTACATTAAAAATAAAGATATGCATTTAATTTATGTTACAATTTACTGTCACTTTTGGCTTTCTATATGCTTGTAGGTGAGCACTGATTGGTTCAATCATATACCGCAAGTTCCTAAGACACTGATTGGTTCAATCATATACCGCAAGTTCCTAAGACATTGATTGGTTCAATCATATACCGCAAGTTCCTAAGACATTGATTGGTTCAATCATATACCGCAAGTTCCTAAGATACAGAAATTAACAAAGCTTTACATAGAATACAAAGTATACACTTCAAATGTTGCAGCCATTTGAAATGACCCCACCAGAACAATTCAAATAGCTCGGAATGGTCTCTAGGCGATTCCAAAGTTTCAAGGTCACCAGTTGCTTAGTTACCGGAATACAGCTGTTTGAAGACTATACTTTCTATTCTATGTGAAGCTGTCGTTAATTTCTGTGTCCTCGGCGCTTGTGAGATATACTATATTAGAGGCTTAATCTAGATGTTCAGCCAGTTCATGGATCGTATGTGTTTTATTAAATTTAAAAGTGGTTTTAAACAGTGAAGAAGAAGAAAAGGTGATAAAATAGTTACAATTGTATTAATAAAATCCACCTACTAGTATGTACATAGAATTCCAAAGTAGCTGGAAAGTAATTAGATTATTTCTGTCGTTGAGGAATTACGTAACTAAGGAGCCCAATTTGAAGGAAGATAATTGTAAATATAAAGGATACAATAATGAAAGAAATAGTTGATGTCACACTGCTATGGCACAATATACTTAGTCAATGACTTCATCTGCATTATGGCATAATAATACAACAACAGTAACACATCATTGCCCAATAAAATTTGTGTTCGTCTAAAAATAAACATAATATAGTAAGTGTAGCTGTAAATTATACACTGTTGTGTTAACTTGAGTTTGTGAGCTAAGAGCACAAGGCATTCATAATTCAATGATGGAGTTGTTTAAATAAACAAGTATAAAGTGCTGTACATCAGTTCTGTGTGTTTCAGTTTTAGAATATCTGGGAAAATATATACATGGACCAGGTGGGAGTGCGCGCTGTACAATCCAGGATGTTATGTGGACTTCTGTCTTATACATGGATGTATATACCTACTACAGTTAATAGCATTTAACTGAGTTATCTCACTGTGGGGTTGGTAAGTTAAACAGTCTTAAATAATTTGGCCACGAAAACTGGAATATAGGAGAGGAGATAAGAGAAGAGGGTAGGAGAGGAGATAAGAGAAGAGGGGAGGAGATGAGAGGAAACAACGCAAATGAAGGTCACACATGATTGAGTCTGGCTTTGAAGTTGAGTCTTGAGGAAGAAGTTGTTTTTCGACCGGTTTGTGTCTTCAATTTGCATAACTGAGCAAAGGAGAGCTTATTCTGAAATGTACATCACATGTGTGAGGTATTATTTCAAGTATACCAGTAAATAATGACAAAGATCTAGCATTCCATTTAGGAATCAATATTCTCCTTAAAATATTATAACTATTTGAGCAAAAACGAAGAAACTAGTAAGTAATTTTCTTAATCATAAAATTATTGATGAATTAATTATTTTTGTAAAAATTTAAATACAGAAATGTTTCCTTGTAATCCAAATTTTACGATAAAAATGTATATTATGCATAAAACTTATGTTTACTATTATTTCATATTTATATACAACTACACATAACAATTAATTATTATAAATCATTGACCTTTGAGAAAAAGCAAGACAGAATTGTGCGCAATTATCGATAGCGACACACAAACTAACTCTAATTTGAATCGTTCAAGGTGAATTAGGAATATCCAATAAAGGCATGTCCTAATTTAATACGGAAACTTGTAAATTAAATTTTCATTGACTGAAAAGTTGGATTAACCTTATAAAAAAAGTGTATTTATTTAATTACTTTTCATTAACTGATCAAACAACATTAAAGACAATTATACTGTTAAAGAAAGAAATCTGTACAACTACAAATACATTTAATACATTTAATAATAAAACAGTCTGGAAATGATACATTTCCTTGTTAATGGTATTATATTAATAGCAGGGATCAAATGTTGCAATCTGCTAAGAATTAAGTAAGAAATAACTTGTATTATTCTTATTTAAAATA
>JAYRBW010052602.1:0-11124 GCA_036023295.1 Invenusta paracnida
AGATCTCTATTGCTAGCCGAATATAATAACAGGGATTAGCATATAAAGTAGTATTTTGATAACCTATTTTGGTAACAGTATTGTAATCAATAAATTACAAAATCGGAGAATTTATGAAAAACCTTTCATTCAAAGCCGGCTTACTTATAGGTTTTCACATTCTTGATAACTATTATAATATTCATTTTCACGTTAAATAGATTCTATATAATTGTATATATATATATTGTATATATACAGTTAGTAAATTCTATTTAACAAATAATAAGTTCTTATGTACACTTTCTGAGTTGTATTAAAATAAATTAATTCAATATACCATTTAATAAATTCACCATACAATTAAATGATTACTATTTACCACAATTTCATAGTTAATGAGTTCTATTTACCACATTTAAAGCTCATTTTCCTATAATACATTTTCATAATAATACATAACTTTAATATAACTCATCAAATGAAGTATATAAATATGTATATAAGAGTAATTTAGTTTCAATTCAAGCAATTATTTATATAATGCCGAGAAATCGTGGGTGTAATAGAGATCGTAGAAAATGAATAGCTGCATTTAATTCTGAAGACCAAGATTATATTGTTTTATCTAATACTCTTGGTATCAACAGAGAGACCGCACGCTCTGTAATTCGTGCGTATATTCAACAAGGTGGAAAAAATAGTATCTCTACTGAAGGACAAAATTATCATAAAGTAAACCAAGAAATGAGAGATATTGTTGAACAACATGTTGCAAATAATCCATTTTCTACATTGAAATGTATTAACGAAGAAATCCGTAGACAACTTCCAGACTCTCCACCTATATGCGTTCAAACAGTTTCAAGAATATTTGACGGTTTACTAATGACAGTGAAGACGGTTGGAAAAGAAGCGAATGTCCCGTTTGAACGCAATACACCCCGAAGTTTTGAACGACGATGCGAGTATGCACAATGGTTTACCAATCTGGGAGCGCAGGACAATATCGTATATATCGAATGTGACTACAACATATACACTCAACGTACAAGAGGCCGTGCTCCTAAGGGAAGACCCATACGTTGACAGATTACAGGTAACAGAGGGCGAAATGTCAATTTAACACTCGCTATAAACAAAAATATCGGCCTTATTCATCATCGATTAAGCACTGCTACTACCACTAGAGAAACAATTTCAGTAATTTCGGAATGGGCTAATAGACCAAATAGCTGTTGTATTTCCAGAAAACGAACAAGTTCACATAATATATGATGGTGCACGACCTCATTTGAGAAGGAATATTCATCAAGAAGAGATGCAAGGTGAATCTCCATATACTGCCTAGTCCATACATTTTTGAATCCGGTGGAGCAGACGCACTTTTGCTTTAAAGCTACAGTCAATCGACAGCTGGGAGACACCCAAAAAGATATTTTAGATATTGAAGGACATCGACACGACGAGGCATTACTTTTTGAAGTATGGCGTTTCAGAATACTTTTACGAGTTGGTCATGAAGCCATCAATACCATCACTGCTCAGAAATGTCACAATTGGTGTGCTCGAGTTTTTCTTCATATATGCCTGCGTCTCTGGCTGGTAACGTCATAGAAGGTTAATTTATAGTCAGTCACCTGTAGACTTTTTTGTTTATAATTTTTATGTTAATTAATATTGGTTAACATAATTGTACTTACGATTAAAAATAAAAATTATTTTTTATGATAATGAATTTTTTTGTGATAATGAAATTTTCTTTTGTTAACGTGAATTTACAATTACATAAATAATTAAATAAAACCTACTATTGTATGTCTGTTTAATAAAATTACCTTTTCGTGAAGACGAATTTATTATTTTCAAAATTGTGTTAAAACGAACTTACTAAATTTAAAAATGAATCTTCGAACTGTTATTAAGAATGGGAAGAGCTATATAGTGTCAGACGTCTCGGTTAGTCGCTACTAATTATTATCAATCAAGACAGGGAGACACGGGAACATGACTTTAAATATACATATATCGAAGACGATACACTTTAGGAGTGTTACAGTTGTATATAATAGAAAACAAATATTATTGCCTAATGCAATTTAAAATTACACTATTTCAACTATTAATAAATCATGATACTTTCAATGTCCACTGGTCATATGATCGATTTCCCCGCTTCTAATCTTATTTTTAATTGTAACAATTTTGAAGTTCGGCACATCGTTGAAGTAGCTCTTATTAAATTTAACAATAGTAATATAAATATTATTAATAATGCCCTTAATCTTAAAACGGTTTTTTGTATATTAATACTTCGACAGCTAAATTCGTAATTAATTAAACTCTGGTCTTTTTTGCATCCTACTTCGATTTGTCCATGTTTTATTTACAATATTATTTAATTTATTTTCATGTAATTTTATAATGTTTGATTTATCGTGTTTTATTATTAGTTTTAATAATATAATTTTATATTATGAAATATATTTTTTACAATATTATGTGACACTCAAAAAGTTAATCGTATTTGATATATTATGTTGTCATTTACCCGTTCTCTGTTTTAATCGATAATGGTTAGTTGTGACTAACCAAAACGTCTCATGTTATAATTTTTATTTTTTCGATTGTGGGCTTTTACTTATATCTTTATTTTATTCTTACTTGTAATGACAGGAAATATTCCAATTGACAGGTCAGCCATAGTGTGTAAGCTTGATATTTTATTAAACACCAATTCTTTTCAAACATCTGGACTAAAACAGTGTTGTAAATTTGACAAGAACCCTCTTATTCTCGTGTTGTTATACCTCTCATTCACAATCTTACCTCCTTTATGTCATCCCCTTTTCTGCCAGGCCCTTTTATACAGACGACTCAATCTATCTGTCAGTCGAATGTCATCAATACATGAGCTTGCTGATGGACCTAACAGAAGTCAATTTCAGGTTTGCAGTTTCACTTAACCTTGAAAGTTAATTATTACTAGTATGTTATTTGTAAAAAAACTACCTATATTCTTATAGGATAGTAATTTCAAATGTAGGTTATATTACGGGATTTACAGTTGATGGCACGAGGCTGATGAATGAGTGATTTTGCTTAATCCTGTTCAATATATTATATGAACATGGATTTTATTTACACCACGTGAGTAATTTGAAAATTTAGTTTCAAAGCCAGAAACAGTAATTTAATAAAAACCTTCAATACCTTAACCACTCCAAATTACAACATCCAATATTCATCATTTTTCCTCCATTTTTCAATTTTTACTTAATTTTCAGGGTTTCCCGTACTACCCCGAAATAAAAAAAACAATTTTCACCGAAAAATCTATAGTTTTAACCTTCATTATCAAACTTTAAAAAAAAGTTAACAACTGTAGCATTTTGCATAATATTTTTTACATTTCTCAACATCACAACAATTTCCCAAAGTAAGCTTGCATTTTTTCAATAGAACTCTGGAAGTGGAATTCACTTTATAAACAATAAATGTTTCATTTGTCCATTACCCATAAACCCCTTTTCAAAGTGTCTCTTCTATATATGATTGCAAAGCTGTCAAACAGGAAAAAAATTCTCGAGCCAATTAGAAAATTTTACCAACACCATATAGTATTGATAATAACAGGCGTTTTACATAGAACATAAAATGCAACTGTATCCCACTCAATGAGAGATAGAGAGGGGACGAAGAAGTCCCCCCCCCACACTACCCAGTTTCCATGTCAGTATGGTGAGGAAATTATTAATCGATATCGTCTAGATAGACGTATAGACGTATTTGTGTGTATAAGAAGAATATATATAGAATCTTTGGGGAGTGAATATTCTTCAATTGTGACTTACTTCATTCCTGTATATATTCTATTCTTAAGCGATTGAGTTAAACAATTGGTGTATAGTTATGTGTAATAATTTCTTATTTTATCATAGTGAAGATGGCTTCTTGGAATACAATTCGTGACATTTTTACAAGTAAGGATTTTGATCAATTTGTATGTGAAATTAAAGAGCAATTCATTCCACCCACCGACTATCATCAATTTGAGGAATATTTAATGGATATTAAATTTACAGCACCTATTGAAAATGGTTACTGGACAAACTATTCAACCAGTGAATGATGAACAAGATGACATGTAGTTCAACAACGCCAAAATGAAAGTTGAGGCTGAGGAGAAGCGTGTTCAAGACGAGCTCCAAAACATTAAAGAATTTGAAAATCGTGTCCGAAAAGGTGTTTTATTGTATAGTAATACAACTGCTCCGATGGATAATTTTGCAATGGAGTATTCAATTTCTTTACTTGTAACTATGTGATAAGGAAAACATCTTCAGAGGAGCATAATATTAATTAAATTTGTAATGGGAGAACTTCTAACAACTATCCCTACAATTTCTGCTATCTATTTTGCTATAGACTTTTATAAATTGGCATGTGAGTTTCCAAAGTTATGAAGACTTACTCTTTCTATCCGTAAGCTGCAAACCCACTTCAAGTATCTCCGAGATAAATGTGAACGCTATGTGGGTTACCAGAAGTCGGCGTTTTGAGTCATCAGTTTTATTATTGTAGTATTGCATAAATTAATTATAAATATTTTCGCGAACTCTAATTGTGGTTGTACTTTCCCCAGCCTGGGCTTGTTTCCCTCTTGTTGCACTCTTGTGTATCGTATACCCTACATGCATAACAACAGCTTGCGCTGACACTAAATTATTAATTTATTTATATCTATATTTTCATATTTAATTCTTCAGCCTAAGATAAAACAATTCTTGTTTTTTCTGTGAAATACGCGAATGTAACAGACATGCAACATAACAACAACAATAAACTACAGATTTAAGTATAGGTAGATATATAGGCAATTTTCTATTGGTTATAGCCCTTCCAATGAGAGTGTGCTAAATGAGACACACCTTAATTACAACTTCGTTTTTAATTCTTTCGCGTAAGAAAAATAATTCTTGTTCTTTTTGTGAAATAAGCATTCTTGATTCTTTCGCGTAAGAAAAACCATTCTTGTTTTTTTCTGTGAAATAAGTGAGCGGGATTTAGTATTTTGGGCATAAACTTTCTGATCGTGTACCTTTTTCTATTCTGTCTTTTCTTTTGTCGAAGAAAGACAAACAATGCGTATGCTTGTGCTACACTACACAATTTCATTTATAAATTCTATTTACCTTTTGTATTGCGACAACCTACTCTATCTTTTCTCGTATGATATACATTTTTTAATCTAATTTGTTTTCTTTTTCAAAAGAAATTAAATGGCCTATTTTTCTGTGAAAACTACGATTTCTTCAAACTTTTAATACATCTTTTAATCAATACATCTAATGAACTAATGATTTTCTCTCATAATATATATATTTTTAAATGTGTATAAAGTTTTATCAATTCATAAACCAATATGGGGTCAATACCACAACAAATTTCCAATTAATTAAATGGAGTAAACAGTTAAATATAATACCATTTTTTATTGCATGCGTGATGAAATTAATAAATAAAAATAGTAATTTCGCAATCGTAAATAGTCACACAACTGAAGAAAGGGGTGTTCACCACTCCGCTTTATATAATAAAGATGGCAATTTATATTTTTACGATTCTTTTGATTTAAAACCATCAAAAGAAATCGGTTCCCTCTCTTATAAAATATGTTATATTCATCCTTTTATATACAAAAAATAAATGAGAACTTATGTGGACAGTTATCTTTATATATGTGTTATTGAAGATAAAAGTTTAAGAAGATAATTTGAAGAAATTATACTGGACTTGGTAAAGTAACTTATTTACCGCCAGTGAAGTTTCACTCACTAAAAAATAAAGCATTGATATTTTTAAAGTTACTTATTAAAAAAATTAAGTATTTATATATTTTTTATTTCATCGATGTTTTGATTTATATGTTTATCAACACAATCTAAAATACAATTTTTTTTATCTTTATATATTAAATCTTGCAAATACTCTCCCTTTATATAATAAATCTCTTGGTAATGTTATCTGGGTATTGTGTTTTAATATTCCTTAATTTAAATAAAACAATTATTTTAATCTGAATTAGTCTTAAGATAATTAGTTTTCATCTCAAATATTAGTTTATCTTTATTATTAATGAAATCAATACCTGGTTGTTTTTCAAAAATAAACAATGTAATTACTTTCTCATGTATGTTGCGCTTATTTATCAATAAATTTATTTGTTTTATAATTTTCATTTAATAATTTATCATAACATGGTGTTAGGGTTATTTCAATTATATTTTTAATTTTTTCATGGGGTAATTGTTTCTTTACAGAATCTTCATACTCATTTTATTTTTGTTTAATATTTATTTTAAATTTTGGTTTTACTATTTTTATGGAAATTAAATACATAAATAATTTATGAAACAAATAATTTAAGGGAAATTAAATAAACAAAATAATTTAATTTAATAAATACTAGAACAACAAATAATCCTAATTATTATATTTTTAATAGATTTACAAGCATTATTTTGATTTCCTATTTTTTAGCGTTTTTCCAGAATAATAAATTTGAAAATACTTGTAGCTTTAGATAATAAAATAGTCAAACAGCACCTGCGGTGATATTTTTTTATTTTTAAAAATGTACACCGAAACATATACCATGGAGGTGGCATTCAAACAGCTCTAGATAAATTTCCTGATTTTATATGGTAAAAATATCCTGGTGAAAAGCATTTAACTGGTCATAATTTTACAGGGCTGCGTAAAGATTACATTTAAGATTAAATGAAAATAATCTCCCTAAAGAAACAAATAAACTTATTAACAGAATAGATGCAGTAGCTTATAAACACGATATAGCATATAGCAGTGAAGATATAAGCATAAGGCATGAAGCTGATTGGAAAATGATTGTCGAAATAGATGCAATAGAAAGTCCTACATTAAAAAAAACTTTAAAGAAAGTTAAGTTAAAAAGAAATTTATAGTTAAGACAATATTACAAGCTAAAGTATAACTTTGAATAGCGATACTTTTTTAAGAGCTAACGCCTTCTATGCGGTTAACTGTAATTAACTGTCATAGATTTATATACAAGATTTTCGTGAGGAATTCCTTTAAAAAACAAACAATCTAACACCGTAAAAGAAGTTTTGAAACTATAGAAAGGAAACCTAAAAAACATTGTGTTGAGAATGGTTCTGAATTTTATAAAAAATTATTTTTAAATTATTTAAGGGAAAATAATATTGAAACGTACTCTACTTATAATGAGGGAAAGCTGTTGTTATTGAGTGTTTTATTAAGCGCTTAAACGTTTAATATACAAAAGATTTACTGAACAGGGGCATCAAAAGTGGTTAGGAATACTCCCAGAAGTTAATAATTTTGATAATAACAGGATCTGCAGGCATACTTATTCAAACTGAAACTGAAGCGGCAGATGCTACTGTAACAACCAAACCTAAGTTTAATATTGATACCCGCATTCGAATATATAAATGGAAGAGTCACTTTGAAAATGGGTTTACTGGGTATTGGACAAATTAAATATTTATTGTTTATAAAGTGAATTCCACTTCCCCTTAGGTTTTATACAAATGAACTGCAGGCAGGGTTCTAGTGAAAAAATGTAAGCAAACATTGGAGAATTGTTGTGATTTTTAGAAATGTAAAAAAATATTGTGCAAAATGAGTTCTTAAATATATTTTTAGTGTTTGGTAATGAAGGTTGAAATTATAGATTTTTGGGTGAAAATTGCGAACTTGATTTTTTGAGTTTGAATTTCAGGGTAGTACGCACTGGGACACCCGAAATACCCTGAAAATTAAATAAAAATTGAAAAATGGGGAGAAAATGATGAATATTGGATGTGGAAGTTTGTTATTTAGAGTTTTTAAGGTGGATTTTTTTAACTACTGTTTCTGGCTTTTAAACTTAATTTTCCAATTACTTACGTGCTCTAATGGGTTTTAAACACTCAATGTCAGTATAACAAAATATTGTGTTTACTGAACGCCTAAATATATAATTATGTATTATAGTACTAAATGTTTTGATTAAATCAGTTTATATCCAGTCAATAATTGTAGGTACAGTGTAAATTAGTATTTCAAATTATATTTATACCTAAAACTGTCAATTTACTTAAGCTATAACTTGACGTATATTCATAAGCCCGTCAGGCATCAATATATATAGCAGCATTTACGTGATATAATCGTTACGAGGTGAACATTTTTATTATTAGGTATATATACTCTATTCTATATATAATATGTTATATTTGAACATTTGTAAAATAAATAAAAATGCATCATATTCTTTTAAAATTTAGATTTTTTGAGATTTTAATTACTTCCAAAAGAAAATTGTAGTTTTAAAAAATATATATCAATTCATACAACTCAATTTATAGTAACTTCAGCAATTGATTTTTTAGAATATAATTGTTATCATTTCCTTTTATGACAGCGACTTTATGTAAATTCCAAATTATCTTCAGCGTCCATCTATGTATATAAGAATTGTATTTTTATAACGATTAGGTATTCATAATTGCTATCCTTTACGTTTATCATAGCGTCTTTTTGTAAATTACAAATTCTCTTCAGCATCTATCTACTTAGAAACAATATTTTTACATAACAAACTGATGCCGCAGGTTTTCTTTTGCCAGTACAGTACAGTACCACCTAACTTTGGTTGAATATTTGTAGCAATGTATAATGTAAATCCTATCTACACACTACGTTTTGGTCATAATATGATTTACTATTGTTGATACTTGCTGATTTCCTCTGCATTTCTACATCAAACTCACTATTTCATTGCCATTGTGTGCCTAAGCCTTCCTTCATAAGCTTGTGCTACTTTTATCTTGCACTTTCAGTTTTGATCTAAAAGGGGTCGACCTGAATCACTGTGGTTTGATTCCAATCGATTACACTCCATTTCTTCGTTTTATTCAAAGGTGGGTATCTAGATAGATACAGAATAAATTGCATACACGCTTTGTCGGGATATATATGTAAATATTCGTTAATTAGTCGCCGTAACTAGCTCACTGCTATTGCGCAAATCAGTTTGCTAAAGCCAGGAGTATGTACACGAGTTCAAATTATAACTTTAAAAAAGATTATGCGTATTAATTTTTACTTATTACACAATTTTGGGGATTATTTACAGATTAAGTTATGTTTAGTTGATTTATTTAAACTCCACTAAGTGTAATTTTTAAACTCTAATTATCTCTTTATTTTATCTTGCTATTTACTTCATCCCTATTAAACACGCGCATTGATTCCCTCTCTTTTGTCCAGTCGGAATAACGTCGACAACGGGGATCAGGAGGTCGGGACCGAGTGTATGGGTCACGAGGATCAGACAGAAGAGCGGTGTCCATGGAAACTGGAGTACTCCAAGCTCGAGGGACGCGCTAAACTGGCCGCTGAGAGCAATGTGAGTCTTAATATTGTTCACCTCAATACGATTGCTTTAGGGTTAGGCATTGATTTTATTAAGAACCTCGATTAGATTAGTAACGGTCTGACGAGGTTTTCCGTTAGTATCGATCATGATAAACCCTTTTATGTGTTTTATAGGGAGTTGCTGAGTGAAGCAATCACAATCCTCTCTAGGTCTGTGTGTATTTATTTATTTGTCGAATACATATAATATTCAAATAGACCAATCAAATTGGAAGAATTCTAAGTTTTCTGAGGTAATATTTTGAATTTCTAGTTCTACATATATCTTAATCTGTTTAAATATACAGGTTAACTGTCTTCCATTTGCTTTATTTTCGTAGAGAACAGCAAATTTCGAAACAATCATATTTGTACTTTTTCATTGTTTAAATTTGAGCTGTAAGAACAAAACAATTGTTAAAATTATTTCCTAATTGATAAAATTTAATAAGTTACTATATTGATTTTCTCTTGTATTATTATGTATCCTAAATTTAACGAGGTATTCGTAAGTGACGCATATTTGTTATTTTACATATACGTATATTATAGGTTTTATTATAATTTAGAACTTAAATTTGTAATTTCCCTTCTAGAGTTAAATATCGATCTTTTCATAGAATTTATGTTTAATTCTCGAATATATAAATATTTATTCTTGTAATTATATTAAAGATCTACAAATAATACGAATAATAATCATTTATAATATTAGATATACCAATTACTTTCACTGAATTTGTTTGTTATAATTTTGCTCTAAACGATTTCTTTATTCCAGATTATATTATGTTTCATCACTGAAACGTGTTTTAGTAAAAGTCATTATTTGTACATACAGTTGTGTTTATTAAATTGTGTCTATCCACCAAGTTTATTAGTTAAATGACTACATTCTTAATGTATTACTATAATAGTTCTTTAAATAAAAAAATTACCATCGACAATTTATGTTTTGCAGAGCTAGGTACACCCATATCTACTGCACTCACTGACTTACTGTGGTATTATTTTGGTGCTAATTAACTGCTTCGATTAACTGCTTACATCTATCAGGCCTTTCTGGAGCATCTCTTAAAGACGAAGTCCCATGAGGTAGACAGTCTCACCGAAGAGCGAGAACGTGCGCTGCAATGCTTGGAGGATTCAGAGGTTTCCAAGGAGGATTTGCGCGTTCGACTGTAAGCTCCAGTAAAAATATATACAACGATTTTCTGTACAACGAAATAAGTAATATATACATATATGCATGCAGCATTAAATTTTATTTTTTCTAGCTATAAGTTTCAAAAGAAAATAAGCTTTACAGATGCTTATGTTTGGTTGAAGTACAGGGGTCCGCATAAGTCTCTTTACCCAAATAAATAAAAGAATAAGTCAATATTAGTTACTGCAGAACCTTATGTATTGTCTTTGGTTTTCTGTGACAGACAAGTATAAATAATAGATTTGCATTGCTACATCAACCTATAGAAATAATGATTTGAATTTATGCCTCGACCTATAGAAATCATAGATTGATTATTGAAAAACTGATTATTGCATGGTATATTGCGTGCTTCTTATTTAGTTGTGACTGTGCAACTAACTTTAGATAAACGTGTTTTTGTATTGGAACAGTGGTGGAAGCATAATAAGAGATCCACAGCAATAATAGCAGCATATCAAAATCAGTTT
>JAYRBW010052624.1:0-11122 GCA_036023295.1 Invenusta paracnida
TAATTATACAAAGAGTGTTCACTCTTTTAAATTCTGCATGCAGTTCAATACTACTTTTTACCTACGTAAGAGCTTATATGCAAAATATTGTTTTAAAAATTGAGAGCAATTAAATCGTGTATGTAGTAAAACGGTTTGAGATATACAGGCAATAAATTATTTATTATAGACAACTTACGCATGTTAATATTGTATGAATATTTGTTCTTAAAATTAATTTAATCAAATAATTTAATACCTTCTCATTTACATCAAATTTATTAAAATAAAACGATTTTTTATATAAGACGATTTACAGCACGATGTATATAAAATTGATAAGTGTGAACACTCTTTGTATAATCATTACTCTATGCCAAAACCTTCTAAGATAACTTTAGAGAATTGAAGTTAATAAAATTAATAAATACTCGTATATTAACAAATAATGAAAGTTATTGATACAAATTTCAATAAATAAGAACTGTATATAATTGTTTTAGATTATATTAAATATTTCTTTGTGTATTTTTAAAATTACTCTTTAGACATTATACGCACGAAATTTAAAATAATTAAAGAACTGTCTTAAGAGAACTGCAAAAATGTGTCTATCATTTCTATTTTCAATATTCATGTAGAATTTAGACTCCAATTATTCAAATTGATATCTAAACCAATATTTACATTGAAATATTAGGAAAACAATTTAAGAATCTCATAAATAAATGCCTAATGTAAATTTAGTTTTTTTATAAATTCTTAAATCTAGAAAAAGTGAATACATTTGGAATATTTTATTTATTAATATTTGTAGCAATTTAAAAACGATCAATAAATATTTTTGAAAGATTCATTAATTATTTTTAGGTTATTATATTCTACATATTATACTTAAAACGAGTTAAGAGAAAGTAGTTCCAATAAAAAAACTTTACCATTTATATAAATTTACTTTTTTGACATGAATATTTTTTTAATATTTTTATTTTTTTAAACTTATATCTAAACACAGAAAATGTCGTTATTATAGTATTGATTTAAATTATTTATACAAATTAAAATGAAGATTTTATATAAAAAATAAAGTTACCGCTTTTATTTCTAATCATAGTATCCAATTACTTTTAGGTAAAACAAAACAATGAATTATATATTGCCATTTTTTAAATAAAGTGAACATTTAAATTATTTTACATATTATAAAAATATGTACATGTATATACATATAATGTTTTTATTTAATTATGCCACAGATATTGTATTATAATTCACTCTTCAATTTAAAATACATGCATTCATATTTATTTTATTTTAGTACACTATACATATACTTGTGAAAGTAAATTTAATAAAAATCATAATAGGTATAATTGAAAAAAAATACAATAAAATAAATAAAAATTGATCTAACAATAGACTTAAAATTCGAATTTATATGTTTTAGAAATTAGACTACATCAGTGAAAATATAGCTTAATGTTACCGAATATATTAAAGTGCATATTTATTCCGCATACATTTATTATAAATAATTACTTTTTGAATTACATACATGTCAAACTTTGATAGCTGTTATCGACGTTTGATACATAAAACAGTGATTTTTTAATATTATTAATGACAAGTTGTTAACTAATGATCATCATTTACAGTCACCGGAAGGACACAAATATTCCGGAGAACCTCAATTACTGTAATTACAAAATTCCTATAATGAATACTATTGTACCCATCCTTTTGTTATAGCTATGTATATACATAGATGTTAATTAATGATATATAAATTCGTAATAAACAATTACAATATTTATTACTCCGGCAATGTTGGAGAATCTCTTCTGTATATGTATCAACTCTCAATTCAGATGTGTACATATGTACATATGTACACAGAACTATACATGTGTATAATAACACGTGTGTATCAATATCAGTAACGCATTTATCAGCTTTACGGATATGTATTAGTCATCCATTATTAATAGTGTACAATAATTATATGATGTTATTATCACATATTTCATCGCTATTGTTTATTTTAATGATAAAAAAATAATTCTCTCTCGTAAAATATAGTACTATTCCAGTAACTTATAAGTATACCTATTAGTAATTTGTAAATTATAGATTTATATAGATTTAACTAAGTTCCCTCACGTACCGAGACTTATTACTGCACCATAAAATGGTAATTCCGTATAACAGTGGTGAAATAGATACCGCTGAGGAAAAATAGACCTTGTAGACAGACAAAAAAGTGATAGAATGTGTCATATTTGGAGTCAGAAGGAAAGATTTTATGTTGTTGGGAGGAGTGGTTATATTTGTTCTCTGGTATATATGTCGTGTCTAATTTATTGCTCATTTTGTCATCTGCCACAAACCGGACGCCATATAAAGTGTAAAACGGATTGATTTTTTACTGTATATACTTTGCCATTTAAAGTATGCATCATGATGAATATTTGTGAATTGCTTACATTTTATAGGTGACAGCCCAAAAGAAATAAACCCATTCTTAGAATTTATTTTGAATAAATATAAACATATATAAATGTCAAATAAAATATATTACCGTTATCATTTTATATAAAATTTAACTAGTCATGAAGTTTTTTTACTAAATTGTAAGAACAAAGTAGTATAAATATTATTTGTTATTTAAAAAAATTGTTTCACGTAAATACACATTTATAGAAATGAAATACACAATGCAAAATTTGCAGATATCGATTTGTCTAATTTAAATTAAAAAGATTAACACATACTTATACACTAAATATATTGAAAAATATACTTTATTATTTAAAAAATATCTCTAAAAAAGGCAAACAGTTTTGTAATTAATGAAGTTAGCGATTATATTCGTAAATTATTATCTTAAAAATTTAAATTGGATTTTTCTTTCAAAGGGTGTTACTCAACTGAATGTACATTTATAATGTATGAATATAAATAGAACTCACCAAATTAGAATCAATAGATTTCCCGAATAAAGAGAGTCACAATTGTAAAATTTTTGACAGAGAAACAATAGACACAACTTGTGAAGAAGACAAATTACTTCAATTGAGGATAATGTTCCTTCCTCACTGCCGTTTACTCCTGAAAACAACACAATTATATACAAATCTGTTTTGGAGTAAACAAATGAAATTCTCAGTATATTTTAACTGACAAACTTCTTAATTAATCTGAATATCCTGAGCATGTGGAAATCAATTGATGATGCAGGTTTAAAAGTAATAAAGTTAAACGCATAAAATTCTCCGTATGTCCTTCTAGAAATCAGATAACTTTGTACAAACTGTTTGGTAGTGCAGTCTTACAAAAAGTAATGTGTTTAAACTACAAAAATTGTCGAAACATGAAAATGTATTTTTGCACGTTTTCGTCGACTTTTCGTGTTGCGAGGAGATCAGTTTGTTATAGTAAACAGTACATATAGAATTAAATATGTATGGCTATAGATGATCCATTCGCGAAATGAACTATAGTATCCGTCGGGTGTTGTCTCACAATATAATTTTTACAGCTGCCCGTATTATTTCAACCACGAGGGTATAACACTACCTTTTTGTACACATGTATAAAAGTGTATACAGTGTACCCTTGGGTAAGTTATCCTAGCCTTATGGGGAAAATGAAGCGAGATATAGCAGTCCAAAAACAGACTATATATAACAACCCCAATCGCTACTCAGCGGTGTTACAGATTGGGGAGGGGTGAAGAAGCTGGAGAAATCGGACAAACCCGAGCGAAGAGTTTTTTTCAGGCACCGCACTGCGAGTGGTACCTCTCTTCTCTCGTGTAGTTAGGCGGGAGGGCAGGCGGACACACGTGTTCACGGAGAACACTAAAGAGTGGCAGGCGGAGGGAGTACCCTGTTGAATTAATAAAAGACGGTAAGCAGCTGTTTCGGGGAATCTCTCCACCTCGCCTAACTGACCTAGATAGCTTTCTTCGACAGGCGTGCGCTCTGTTGGCTGACTTCTAGGAGAGGAGAAGAGAGAAAAGAGAAGAGGGTAGCTTCGTGGGAGCCACGGCGTCAGTTTATATCCCTTTCTCTGGGGAGAAGATAAGACGGGCAGAGAAGTGGGTCGGCAGCTAACCAGTGTATATAGATAGTGTAGAGAAGAGAATAGCTGGCAGAACTTACAGGCCGACAAACAAGAAATTGGTTGGTCGGAAAAGAAATTATAATCAGGTAATATGCTTCTGGTATGGTGTTACTCCAGAGAAAATAGATGATATATGTAGTGCTGTAGCTCGGTGTACTATAATGGTGTATCAAAGTTGTCTAACTGGTTGTCCGAAGGTAGCAGCTGTGTGGATCCGAGCTACATGATGCGCTTCTTGTCCTCCTGGGGTGAGTAGACAGCACAATATACGCGCAGTATTACAGCCTGACTGGCAATTTCTTTCGTGTCTTCAGCATTTGATGATGTTATTACACCTACATTACAAAATGCCTTATTTAAGTAACTCATGTAACATATTAATAATTGCAGTCAGTAGTAGTAGTAGCTAGTTTTGTAGCTGATGCTGTCTAACCAACGGCAGATGGTGGTATACCTTTCCTCTCCTACTGGGAAAAGGAACCAACCATTTCTCGTGTTTCTTCTCAGTTCGTGTCGTGACGTATTGCCGTAAATGCAGAACAGTAATGAATATTAACCAATCTACTCTACGTCGATTTCATTTATAAATTCTCATTATAGCCTTATGGCACAATTTATATTACTATTTTTATACAGACAATTACACAGGATATATTATTTAAGTTTTTAAACTACAACAGCAAACTACATAGTAGCAAACATAACTTTAAATTATTAGATTAGGTTTTTATTTCGATCCTTATCTTACATGTACAAATATATCAAAACTTCCATAATAAATGTATTAATGCATTCAATATGTGTAATTTATAGTTAGTAAAAAGAGATTTAGTTGGTTTACATCATAGATATAAATTATTTGTTTAACTCTACCTAGATGGACAATCTATGCTTCACCGTGGTTGGCGCGTAGTTTAACTGCGCGAGGCAAGAAATGCTAGATATACATCTTATACAGTGTAAAAGATAGATTTTCAAACGGGCAAATGTACATGACTTAAAGCACTGATATAAAAAGTAAAACTAGAAATGTGCGTCTGAATTAGAGCTACAATAATATGTAATTTATAGGAGAATTGCTTAAATAATAATAAAGTCTTTCTGATAGCGAAAATAACCGGTTGGCGGAATAGCGTCGACACGGAAAATAGTGTATCATGAATGTAGTGTATAAATATAGTATTTAGCTAGATTGTTCATCTAGGTAGAGTAAAGAGAAAAAGGGCTATTTATATCTATATGGTTTGAAAGGTGTGTTTAATTTTATTCCGATAGCGTTATATAGCGAAATAATACTCCGTTCAATTACATTTGAATATATTTTTGGCACGCATATAACAGTGAAGCGGATATTACATAGCATACAGCATTACAGCTCTGTTACTCTCTATTGTTTGCATGACGACAAGTGCCTATTTTTGTCTTATTTATGAACATACCTACTTTTCAAATCGGATTCTATTATGTATATCCAAGTGTAATTTTTTACAGTAAGAATGTGCTTATGTATAGCTAAGATTATCATATGTTTAGGTTAAAGTAAAAATTAATTATTTATTAGTTATTCAATATTTAGAAAGAACTTCATTGAATAATTTGTAAAGATTGATATTTTTACTATATTGTAATTAAATGTCTTTTTACAGTAAAATTTCTTTTTCGTTAAATTTAAAATAAAATAAAACTGTATAAAATGGGATATATTCTGTTCATTACGGAAAGTATGTCATTTAATTTTATGGAAATTGGCTTAGGTAATCAGCAGACTTACATTTTGTCATATATTTATGTATTATACAATTGTAAATAGATAGTTTCAGTATTATTTATGAATATTATTTTATGCTAATTTAACTGCCACACTTAAGAGAATTTAATCATTTCTTTCAGCTTATAAAGAATTTTTTTTCTAATTGAAAATTTTTCTTTCTGTTATATAGTATATTTAAAAAATGTTAAAATCAGGTCAACTATATTGGACATTTATTTTGAGCAAAAATAAAATTAAAATAAATACTTCGAAAAATTTACTTAATATAAGTCATGTTTCGCCTACAGTGAGCATTTTCACGACACTTAGTAAAATGAAATTTGATTTAAATGTTTGCATATTTACATAAAATTGTTTGTTGAAACAAAAAATAAAAAGTTGCATAATATTCATAGGCTTAACAATTATGGTAAAATTATATAAAAAATGCTTATGCCAGTTTGAGAAAATACGAGGAACCGCAATAGGTCAGAAATTTACCAAAATGACTAAAGTTTAATGTGAGGAGAAGTCCATGATGAAGAAATAGTGTAAGTGGAAAATTAATTAAACAAGATGTTCAAAAGGAAATGCTTTTTAAATGGAGTAAGTCGGTTTCAAGTTTAACAGTATACTACTTCTTGGAAATTTCGTTTAATTTTTTGTCTGCTTAATTACAGTGCTGTTTACACTATTTACTCCTCGTGGAATTCTTTTCGTCAAGTTAAAAATATTGATAATTTATTTAAAGTGAATATTTTCATTCCTATATCTTTTGGAATAAGTTTCTTAACAAACAACTTTCCAGCCACCTTCCTAAACCTAAAATACTAAATCTCAGATATTTTTCTGCTTGGACTATACTCTTATATATTAATTGAAAAATTATTTAAAACATTTATCAAGTACATGGTTTGCCTTCTATCAAAAAAGATTGGCACTTATTTTCTGCCAAGGACCCGGTACCTTACGATCTGAAGTCGTGTGTCCTCTATTGTTTCACATGTCATAATAATTAGGACACTTCTAGATTGATCGCACCAAAGGACCTTTAGCTATTAGCTATCAGAATTGCTGAACATAAAAGTTATTTGTGAGGCCATCATTAAACATTTAGAATTAATTTAATTCATTCATTCGTTTGGATTATTTGCGGTTATTTTAATATTGCTAAAGAATGAACTAACAACTTTAATACCCCTCTTAGGACTATTCGGCATAACACTTACATATTTTATGACTAAAAGACTCAAATAAAAGTTGAGTGTAATATAAAATATTGACTGTTGTGTGAAATAAATAGAAAATGTAAGACAAATATTTTAAAAATATCGTAATATTATTATTGAATCCATGATATGAATTTATGGAAATTATGCAGGCATCTCGCAGTAGTTATATATCAATATGCATAATATGTAGGTATCTTCTTTGTAGGGATGTTTTTACATAGTATCATGGTTACAAAAATACAACATAGCTATGGGATTTGTAAAAATATGCAGGAAAATGTCTTGAAATAGAGATTCTAATGCTGCCTATTATTAAATTATGTAAATAAAACTAAATACATAGATATGTATAATGTGTTGATATGTCAAATAGAAAATAGAAAAACTTAAAAATTAAATATATACATATATAACCATATAGTTTTGAGTAGTGGACTCTGAAAATGATATATAGTGTATGCATATAATGTCTCGCTAATCAATAATTTGTTTATACCACAAGATTGAAGTCAGTTGTTTTGTAAAAAACCTATGGAAAATGTTTATTAAATTCAGTTTTATAAGTAACTATAATTTTACAAGATAAAAAATCTTTCACTATTATTGATAATGAAAGATTCTAAATATGCGTGTATGTATAATGTCAATACTTTTGATTATGTACTTTTACGAAGCAAGCACTATAAACAAACAAATAACAGATTAACAGAGGATTTTCTTGGACGGAAGCTGCTGAATATACAGATGAGATAGTTTTCAAGAATCAAGCTCTTAATGTTTTCCTTATCAAAAAAGTTACAAACGAGGATAATTGAAGTTTTTCTTAAGAGAGCAGCCAACTGCAACTTGTTGAGTTTTCTTTATAAACTTTACTGATTTGTTTTTGGCACAAGAGAGGACTTTGATGGGAATTGGGAGAAAGATAGACTCACAGGTGTACTGGGCCGGGTATAGGATATTAATTGGCATTTGTTTACAGATGACCTTTTTGAGTACTGCTGGGTCTCGAGACATGTTGACGTCAATCTTGACTTGTGCAACGCACGTCGTCCAGGAGTTCCCTGATGTGTTGGAAAATGGATATTAAGAAAGATAAGGAATAATAGAAAATTTCTGGAAAACACACTGATAGGTACAAGAATTAAATGAATAACTTTACTGCCGTATTTTGTATATTTCTTAAAAAAAAATTTGACTAAAGTTCCCCTATTTCTTTGCAATTTTCTAATCTACTTAAATTTTAGTAAATAAATGAGTTAATATGTTTAGATATAAATTTCATATTATAGTTTTAAAAATGTTGTCGATATTTTAATCTATAATCTTTAAGTTTACATTGGTTTTATTTGTAGACAAGACATTGTGTCTTGTCTTCTATGTCTGACCCTGGTCGCTTTAATTCTAAATATACGTTTTACTTACTTAGACTCCATTAACAGACAAAAAATCCTGAGCAGATCGAATTAATTAATCAATTTAATTTTTTTGTTAAAACTACTTCTTATCGCAAAAAGGGTGATTTGTTGTACAAGTTTTTTTGTACATTTTTGGAGGAATTATAAAGAGTTATAAGATAATAATTTCATTAAAAAGTTATACTGTTACTTTACTGTGATGCTTAATTTCGTATACATAGCTAACCCATTGTTGTTGTTGTTGTTATAATAATATGTAAATATATCAGGTCATATTTTGAATCCGTCCATGTAGGTATTTTAAATTAAAGTAAAACAGGCTAAAAAGCACTTGAAACTCACCTCTCATCTGAGTAACCCTGAAGGTGGTATTGGTGCAACTTTTGTTCACCATTTCAGCAGTTAGTCTTGGTCTTCCTAAAGATAGAAGAACATCAACATCGCGAGAAACTTGTGAGACGGTCGTTGTTGAACACGGACAGTTGTTTCCGATAATGCTGTCGCCGCCTAGGCTATTAACAGAACGGGGTGCTCCCCGGACGTTTCTCAGCACAATCACCTGAAAGAAGACATGAGACATACGTAGATTGAGAAATCTTTAATGTTAATATGTTTAATTTTTCCACGTCCATATCAGTTGGTGTATTATATTTTGCTGTAATTTAAATTTTTAGTAATAAAATGTGTATATCCTTGGGCAACATAGAAAGAATAAAAGAAAGAGTAAACCAGAGACACCCCCGATGTATTACAGCGAAAATTTATGTTACGAAATTAAAAATCTACTATGTTGATGAACTGGGTTTACTATAACATATAATTTATGAGATTTATATTACCAAAAAATCAACATCTTGCTCCTATACACACTGATAGATATTCTCTACTTACCATTATTAGAAAGATTGGTGCCAACTTTTGATCGTACTTCATTGTTGTGATTGAGTATCAATAAGTATCAATGAGTATCAATGAGTATCGTGCTTGCTCAATATATGTTTGATATATGCTTATATATCAAATGCTATTGCTATTTTTAGATTCTTACTCATCTGTTCATTCATTAAGTAGGTTATAGTTTATACTAAATTTAGAATTCGAGCGAGTTATAAAAAAATATGACACATTATATCCTGTTGTTTGGCACGTATCTAATGGATAGGGGCATTAAAGAGTATTGATGAGTTTCAACTCTTCTTGATTATTAAAAAGAGTTTGATACTATTATTTTCTCATCGTAAATATTTTGTAAAATATTGTTTTACAATTAATATCTCTGCAGTAGTAATTGTTGTATAAAAGTCAGGTATAAATTTAACTAATTATCTTTGATATGAACATATCATGCGTTAAAATTGTTTATGTGTATCAATATTTTACCTTAAAATTATAAACATCGAAATATTTCGTATTACGTATATCTTACAATAGTTTATGCAATTTTCATTGAAATAAAACGATTTTCTATCGATAAAAATGCACAACGCTATGCATATAAAATCAAGAAGTGTGGAAACTGTCAATTAATACTATATGACCATGATCATATATTATTATTTAAAAAAATTAGTGTACAATTATAAATAAATTATAATTTTAACTAATGATTCAATGCATAAATATATAGATCCACCTCCGGATTAAGCCTGTGGGAGGCTTTGGGCCCGTAATGGCTAGTCTTCTATTAAAATCTGATTAAAATGTATTGCATAGCTGGAAGGCCTCTTGGTTGGTGGCCCTGGGCCCTTTGCACCCTTCCCCCCCCCCTTAAATCCTGCGTTGTATAGATAAATAAGGAACATAAGTAACTATATATAAACCGTAAAATTCATAAAAATATGACAACAACAATTTTAAAACTTCTTGGCAATGGCACATTTTCATATAGAAGCAATGAAATTCACATGAATATAAAAGTAGTTTAAAAAGGTGATTATTATACTATAGTAAAAATAAAAATTCATACCGTTATCAAAAATCTTTTAGATTTTTTATTATTTTTATGAATTTAACAGTTTAGCTATACTTATGTTCCTTATTGATCTAACAATTAAATCTTGGCTCTATTTTAATATCTATTTATTGAATGACTGTACTGCATGGTACCATCGATATCCATATCCATATCATTTTAAATTTTTGCTTTTGAGGAGCTCGTTTCTCGACTTTTATTTTTGCGAAGCTGAGTTTTTTTAGATATCAATAACATTTTTTTAAATTGTTTATAAAAACCCGCAATAATCTAAAATATTCTTGCATAACCCATCGCTTATGTGATTAATTTCCAAAGGAATTATACAGTGCGTCCACGAAAGGGGGTGTAAACCAGCGGAATAACATAACCCACTAATATGAAGCATAGATGTTGTAGTTGATGTTTATAGATGTAGCATGGATGTTCAAAAATATATTTTTAGTCGTTATCTTGACATGCTTGAAATTAGTCTCTACCTGAATTACGAAAACGTAGAATCAGTAAGTCGGAGCACCTGCTCATACGGCAATCTGAAGTCGTGATTTTTTTAATAACCATTTCCCAAACAGGTGGATTGGGAAACATGGACCTGTGCCATGGCCACCACGTAGCCCTGATTTGACAACCCCAGACAATGCTTTATGGG
>JAYRBW010052635.1:0-11122 GCA_036023295.1 Invenusta paracnida
GAATAGCATCTGTCATTTTAGCATTTTAAATATTTGTTTATTTATCAATATATCTATATTTATAAATACATTTATTTCAACCAATGAAATAATTAGGTCAAAAGAGTCTACACATTTCGCTACTAAAGTAATGCTACGTAAAGTAATTTAGATATTATTATATTTATTATATGTGTGACTCTCGGTATATAGCAATGACCTTGACAATATCATATTCATGTTAATGTTATTGTTAATGTATCAATGAAATACTTGAAGGCGGTAATCCTAAAGTTTAATGTCGTAAATTAAATAAAAATATTTATAATAAAATCCAGTTTATTTAAAGCACAAATGTAATAAAAGGAACAGACAATATTCATAATATTGCAAAATCAAGAGTTTGTGATGAAAAAAATGACTATAAGATTATTTACAAGGGATAGTGTTCATTGATACACAAAATAAAGTGAGAAAATTGTTACCATTCTTAAACTTGTTTCTCCACAGAAACTTGGCTATATAGGACGGAAATAAAGCATGACTTGTTCCATATTGACAACGCAGCTTCCTCTTTACATGCATCCACATGTTTTTAATATTTTGCGTGTGGATTTAAGGGTCATGCGGATCCACAAAATTTTGTTCATGCACAATGACATCATGTTGGTAGATCCCTTCAGCCTTGATTGTTGAGTAAGAGGCCCACCGATCACTAATGATCCTTGTCCCTGGCAAAATCCAATTGTGAATTATGCCTATGGGCATCAGGGTATCACTCATTTTTAAAACAATTTTATTTATATAATATTATATTTTACGATATTATTTTTATATATATTTTTATATAATTTAGGACGTTAAACTTTATGATTACCCTTGAAGGCACTGGATATTCATATGCAAAGAGTATGAATAGAGGTAGGGATATTCATATGTAAAGTATATATTGAAAATTTACTTATAAAAATACACTGTGACTGAACCTGTCATCATAACAATGACATTATTATCAGTATTATGACGTTATTAACATAAGACATAAATTTGGGTAATATCCCAGTTTCCCACATTAAATTATTTTTCATGGTTTTTATTTTAATAAACCACTATTTAATAAAATATTTATTTATTTTAATTATTGTAAACATTTTTATATATACATATATATTATATACCTATATATACTAATACTATTAAAAGCACACCACAATTATCAAGAATCTCCTCAATTATTAGACATATTATTATTAATATTAATTATACTATATAAAATAAATATCAATTTATTAAAATAAAAACCACAAAAAATAATTTAATGTGGGAAACTGGGATATTACCTAAATTTGCAACATATAGAATTAGAATAATAATAATATATTTATTTTACTATAATACATGAAATATAAATAGGTACATCAAATACAATTACATACATCAGATTAATTATATTATATAGAGATAATGTAAAATACTATCTTCAGTACAACATGATTAATAATATTGATATTTAATAATATGTAAATGATTGTTTTACAAATCAATGACTAAAATATATATTTTTATAGTATATATAATGATTAATTATATATGTGGTAAGGTAGTGGAAAGGAGATACATGCCTATTTAGTTGTATTACCTTGGAGATTTTGAGTGTTGTAAATGTATTTAGTTAATATATTTGGAAAGTTTAAATTTTATTAATTTTTTATTTTTTGTAAGTATTGATAAAATTTTTGATTTATAAAATTGATAAATCCTTAATTTCTGACTTAATCTTATTCAATTCTATTACTGCATTGTATGAATGCTTTTTGCCTATTTCTTTATTGAATCTATATATAAATCCATATACCTGAAGATTATGTTTATTTCTCTAGGCCTGGCTATTTACAGCTCTGTTGAAATTATCATATATATTTTTAATCTGGTTGGGTATCTTAATATTTTTTTTATAATTAAATATTTGTTTTGTTTATTCCAATTTAATAATATTGTGTACTGGTAGAATTTTGTTTTCTATGAAGATATTATTACAATCTTTTCTATTAACTATGATATTAAGTGATTTCTGTTGTGTGTTTTGCAGTTTTAGTATATTGTTTCTATTTGTTTTTCCATGGATTGCTGAGGCATAACTAATATGTTATTTTATAAATGCATTATATATCATACATTTTGTGTTTTTATTTATCTTATTCCTTAGTACATATAACTATGGAATTTGTTTGTGATTTTTTCTTCACATATTCAATTTGGGCAGTCCAATTGAGTTTATCATCAATGATCCAACCTACTTGAATATATTTGTTCTTTCTATTATTTCATCATTAATCTTTAAGCTATATCTTTATATTCTTTCTTTGGTTTAAAGTGAATGTATTTGCATTTTGTAGGATTTATAATTAATTTGTTAATCTCAAACCATGTACATATTTTGTGCAATTTTTCATTTGCTGTTTTATAACATATTTATCTATTGTTTTATACATTTTCTTTTGAAAATAAATTCTGTCCATGTCTATTGATTTTTCTTACTTTTATTTGAATATTTCAATTTGAATATTTATCATTTATGATTATCAATATCAATGGACATGTCACATGATTCTGTTCACATCTATTGATTTTCCTTCCTTATATTATTATACAACCTGATTAACAGCATGCCTTGATATTTCAGGGCAGTTATTGAAGCTCATGGTTATCACTTTCCCTACTGAATTTTTCTCCTGTCCTCCTCAACCCCCAATTATGAGAGCATGATAAAACAGTCCTCTTTAGGGCTAACACATAATGATTGAATATATGAAATTATGTATTTGTATATTAAAAAATACATGGACAGATTTTATAGTGAAAAGACAATGCATAAAGCAATAGATAAATATTTTATAATTTTTTTTTCTGTAATGTGTTGCAAAATTTATGATATTCAGTGTATATTACTAACTGTGAGAGTATGCATAATATTTTTGCTTTACATTTTAATAATATTTATATATATACTTATAAAAAACTATGAAACAAAATATATTTTATTCTAAAGATTCTGTATTGCATAAAATATATATCATGTAATCATTAATTTATTATTTTAATTTACTAAAAATATCCATCAAACTCAAAGAGAATTACTTTTAAAGATATAGATTCATTTGATAAACAAACAACTTATACATAACTTTTTATTTATTAATAAAAAAACAGAATTTCTCTTTTCTTTCCCTTTCACTTTCTATCTCTTCTAGCAAAAGTATTTTCTGATATAATAATTTTAATTTTATAATTATATTACTTTATCTAAATAATATATTGGCTTCATTAAATAATTTAATTAATAATTCATTATAATATAATATAGGTATGTTTTAGTGCTATTCTTATCAATGAAATATTTATTTTCTACATGTTATTATTAAGATTTTCTGTAATTAAACATTGTCATTTGTTTTACATTATTCCAATTTAATTTATATAGATAATTATTATATCATATGCTTTGTCTATGAATATCCCTACCTCTATTCATACTCTTTACATATATCCACTACCATACTTGAAAACAATATTTAGTTCTATTAATTTTAATATTGAAACTTAATATTTTTATGAAATAATTATTGCAGGTGCAGGTAAAACATAATATATGTTTAATTTATTACTTATTAGATACATAATTCATATAAAATTGCTTGCTCCTTTTTTGCTGGCTTTAGGCCTTTGTGACCCATTAAAATTATCTCACAGATGATAGAAAAATTTACTAAAACAATTAGCTTAAGCTAAGCATTTAAGCTATATAACATCATAATTCAAATCCAGGTCAAGTTGTACCTGAGACAAATCATACCTAAAACAAGTTGTACCCATGGCAAGTCATACCTAAGACAAGTTGTACCCACTCAAGTAATTATATGAAAATTTAATCAGAGTAGGATTGCTACAGAAATATAAGCATACATATACTATATATATAATATGTATATAGAGGATGATTCAAAAGTCATACATTAGCATACAAGCAATAAAAACAAGGCATTATAAACAATACAAAATGTAACAAATTAATTAAACTACAAAAAAAGACAACTAATCAGAATGATGTACTCTGTTAAGCAGAATATATGAATATTAATATAATTCAATATTTATTTTTCTCCATAAACATGCTTTTATATTGATGTGTGACATTTAAATCATCCTGTATATTGAATAAACATGAATGTGATATTTATAAAACCTTTTTTATTATTGGTTACTTTTACAAATACAATCCAGAAACATACAATAAATTAATAAAAACCATATAAATTTATTAAAATATCAAAATTTACATGTATTATTAACTTTAACACATATATGATCATTCACAAAGTTGACTCATTATCTTTGCTGAGATTATATTAATCAAATTTGTATTTTACTAAGTTGACTATTATCATTATAATATCATTAATTTTTCTGATTTAAAAAATTAATTTCAGATTTCTGAAATTAGATTACATCATGTAACCCCTTAAAATGACCACATTGATAAAACATAGGCAACAATAACTAAACTCTATGAATTGCCATTAGAAGCTGAACATAAAATGAATATTAAAATCAGAAAATTAATAATATATCATTGAACTTTGCTCTTTTTTGACAATTTTTCTATCATCCATAAATGTACCAAGAAAAAACTTACATTGTTTACCAGTATAACACCCTAAGATGATATTTTCTTTTTCTAAACTTTAAATTAAAGTTTTGAAGTATAATAATCATTATAGTGTACCCATAGATGCATCTGTGATACATACTTTCAATATACCAGGCATAGACATACAGCCAGAGAGAGAGAGAATTATTTATTTATTCTTCCTTGACTTGTTAATCATCTCTCTCTTGAAAAACAACCAAATATGAAACTATGTAACCATACATCTAGGCATTTACTAAGCTGGCTAACATTAAAGAGCTGACATACAGACATACAGACATAACTAGTCCCTTGACTTGTTATTTATTCATCTCTCAAAGCAAATGATGGCTGACTGTTCACATTCAGAGCAATCAAGCCTTTTCAGCTTCTAGGACAATGCCACACTTGTTTCATATGTTCAAAAACAGAAAAAGTGGTAATTCTTTTATCTACCAATCATGCAGGTGTCACAGTTGCTGATTTATAAATTTTGTTAAAAATACAAAATTTTTATTGCACATTGAAAATGTTATAACATTAAATATACAACGAAATATGTATAAACAAATAATATTTAATAAAATGAATGTGCATAATTTGGTCACAATATAAAGAATAATATTAAAACAATATATATTATATAAATAAGTATTATACATATCTATGTGCTAAAATTATGATGAATAAAAATGCTGTATTTTTAACAATATTTATATAATCCAAATGAAAATAACATTCAATATATTTTATACTTGTCTATATTTGATAAAATATGGAAAAAAGGTGATTGTATCAGATATTGAGTAAAATGATGATAGTAATATAAACATACCTTATACTCCATTAATTATTAGAAAATTATATTATTATAACTATTTATAAAATATTTGAAAAATGTAATTGATGTTTCTTGATAAAAGCTTAAATTGGACATAATGGCATTTTCCATAATTGATGTATATTCAATATGCATGGTGGTACCACTGACTTCTGGATTAGATTCTGTTCTTTTATTTTAAATAACTGTTCTTTTCTTTCCATTTTATATGGTTCAGAATTGGTATTTCATTCGAAGGTTCATCATAAATCAATAATTCCTTTAGTTTCAGATAACCATTTCTATTTACTGACTTTAACTGTTGATACCTTTTGATCCCCTTTAAATTGTTTTGACATTTTGGTACTCATTTCTTCAAAGCAAATTTTTATAACAGTTGCTCCTTGCAACATTGAACTGAGTTTTGTCATTGCAACCTCCAAAGTAGTTTCAATATCAATTGGGCATCTTTGTTATCATCATGGCCATATGGTAGAATTTGAAAAATGAATGAAAGCTCTGTCTGAAAAGTAGACTTCTGACCTATTTTTTGCAAAATATTTATTATAATCCACGTCACATCGAATGTAGTCCTGTTTTTTGTTTTTACATTTATGACTTTTCACAGTTAATGATACTGATAAACATAATGTTTATCAAGGTATTGTATTTATTATGTCCAATTGTAAATATAAAGTATAAGATCAGTTTAATTATTGAAGAAATGTGTTACTAATAAATAGCATAATATATATTTAACAGTGTTACAATAAAACATGAACATTTATTTTTTATTTGTGGATGTAAAAAAACGAAACATGTTTAAAAACACTAATGACACCAATTTAAGTAACACCTATAATTTAATTCGAAACATATATTGTTTTCTATTCTTTTTAAACAAGGATAATATACTCGTACATATGTAATATATTTCTAACTAACACTAGTTTAAGAACTTGGTTAGTTATGCTATAACATTTTTTCAATTTTGGATGTATTAAACATGATAGTTTTAAATTTAACTGCAAATCTGCTCATGTATAATAAAAAGTACTCTATTTGATGTAATGGATTAGGTTGGATATGTTTAGAAACTTCTGTATCAATAAATATGGAATATTAATACACACAAAATACAACAAAAAGTTCATTTTATCATATAAGTATGTTAATTTAAGCTGGGTATTGTATGTAAATATTACAAATATAAACATTATTACCATTGCTGAAAATATTATTTATAAAGGTCTAATATTTCGCATTTATTTAACAGACAATTTAAAGACGAAACAGTTTATTCAGGAAAGTGAAATTACTGTTAGCACACAGCAAATGCCATGCAAACAGAAATAATTAATTTGTCTTTTATATTGTGCACATACTAAAATTAGATTATTTAAAGTCATTGATTACAGTAAAATTTTGCAACAAATAAATAATATCAAAGAATTTACTATTATATTTTTTAATGTAGTTATGACTAGTTTTCTGATAATATTATGTAATTTATTTTAAATAATTTTACAAATGAATATAAAATACAGAAGATTTGAAAAAAATATATCTGGTTATGTCCAGCTGTTAACAAAAAGCGATTTTTATTAAAAAAATTGTTGTTTTAATCAAAATAACTATTCCATGTTTTCAATTTGTACACATTTATGTTCTCATTGCTTTTTATAGATTTGAAAGATATATACAAATCGTTGTTTCAGTTTTCAGACATTTTATGTGCTTATCTGTAATACTATCAATATGAAATTGCTCTTACAATTATGCAACATTAACCCTGACTCAAAACATAACCAATCTAACTTTTCCAGTCAGAAAATAATTCCTTACAAGTTTAGAGATAAGATGCAGAAAAACGATGCACTCTTGTTACATTGCAAAAACAATGAAACTTATACATTATTATTAAAAAGTAAAATACCACATTACTACAAATGTACAATGTACTACAAACAGCTCTCCCCATATACTGCTAGTTATTTGCTAGTTATCTTATTGTGGCATCTCTATTTTTATTTACAGGTGATTTAGCTGGAAGAATTGCTCATGCTGTGTCATGACAAATTTTACATGTTTAAGTGATCTTAAAAGCACATATAAGCAGCTAAATTTAAAAATTATTTATGAGAATAATAATATAAAATTACATTTTAATTAAAAAATAATAAACATGCTAAAATTTGAAATCTGTTTAGATAATACTTTATTCTGTGTAAGTGCCTTTATAGAAAGTCAAATGCAGTAAGTTCTAATTTAAAAAATGATTTAAGTACATTAATAACTTCTGTAATGATGCATTATAATAGAATTATCAGTGTGGCTTCAACTGTGTAGTCCAACGTTTTTACCAACTGACCTGAAATCTATCTGAAACCGATTGTGATATGACCAAATATGTTAAAAAACTTAGACAGGCTTTGTATACATATTTAAATACATATTTAATCTTAAATGTAAATTACACAATTAATTTGTTGTGCTAGAAACAATTAAATACAGTAGGTGTACATTTTTCCAATTTTTAAATGTTTTTCTTACAGTGTTTTTTAGTATTGATACATATTATAATAATAAATGTATATTGTAAAATTAAGCATTGTAATTTATTAATCTACTATAGTAGTACTTATTTATACTAAACAGTCAGATTTTGAAATATAATTTCCATACTGGACACTAATTAGCGTACTAATTTTAATTAAGAAACAGTACTTACCTATTAAAGTGATACTCTTTAAAGTTATTTATTACATATTAAATTATAACTGTGATAAAAATAATATATTGAAAGCTTAATAAACATTTATGTTTTCCAGAATTACACGAATTTCAGACATTGTGACTGCGTGTGTCTCCCAGTATGTCTGATTCCACTAGGCAGTATCTTGCCATTCGAGAATTTAAACCTGACTCAAAGAATTCGTCAAAATGTATCACACTTTCTATAGGTGATAGATTTAGGGTCTTTGAACGAGAGACAGGTGTGTCCCTTCTTTCTTGTATCTATTTTGTTTCAAATTTTTGTAGTTAATATTTGGGAATTAACTACAAGAACTTTTAAAATATTGTGTTTTTATGTGTGTGTATATTATTGTTTTTTATCTAAAAAATAACAGTTTGAGTTGGACAGTATTTTTTTATAGAGACTATACGTTTATTTTGATAGCAACAACCATATTATTAAAAATCGTAATTTCTACATTTACGCATCATTAATATTTCGATTCCATTATGTAAACATGTATTTTAATGAACCTTGATATTTACAATTATATATTACCTGGTACCTACTGATCATAAATCAATTAAATTAATGTTTGACAGTCCTATCCTTTGTTTTATGTTAAATAACCGAACATTTTATTTTTTGTTTTTCAATAGATTAATTGATTAATTGATTAATTCGAATTATATGTAATTACTTAATTTTTTTAATTATATTGATGATTACATGCTAATATCGATGTCTACCTTTTTATATTATAATATATGTATCTATGCTTATCTTTTATCTTTGCTAATATTTGCATACAACTCCTGAAATACATTTTACTAATACTCGTAGATGTGATGGAAAAATAATACTATTTAGTAAACTATTTTAGTAAACATATATTCGTTGTTTATACTTAGTTTATAGTTAAAAAATAAATTTAAAATTGCTTCTAATAGACTATTTCATAAATTTAAGTGTATGATTTTTGAATCTTTGAACTGTAATTGAATAAGGTATTTTTTCTAATTTTAAAGACCAATGCATCTATAATTGTTTGGTATCTAAAATTTCTATTACTATTATTGTGTTATAAAAAATGTTAAGGACAATATGGGAACAAAGCGAGCGAACAATAATTTAAACAACAGAAAACAAATATTACTTAAATTAATATTTCCATAGAGTATTTATTGATAAAGTTCAACAGTTATGATATTGATTTCATTCGATACTGCTATTTTGATACATAAAAACTTTAATAAAATAACCCTTTCAATTTAACATCCAGCATCATTGATGAAAAACACTTTATTATGACCGCAGGGAATGAAAGATATATTATTGTTATTATATCTAACAATTCTCTATGGTTATGATATTGTTGCTCGCTTTTTCACTATATCTTCAACTTAAGTTACATACAATATTATATTAAGAGTATGTCCAACTACAAAAATATTATTAAGACCTGCAAACCGCTGGAATTATAATTCTTCAAACAAACCTCAACACAAGTAACACCTTAAAGCAATCGTCAGACTGCGTCTCCATAATTATTTTAATATGTTAGCGTCTTATTTAGGAATATTGCGTGACTCTTATGTTACCTGCTTTTATGAGTATATATTAGTTCACGTTAGATGCATAATTTTCTAATTAAGCACTGGTCAGCACTAAATATAACTTGACTGTAACTAACTTATAAGTGTTTGGTAATAGAACCTACATTTTATAATAAAAATAAATTCAATATATATATTTTTTAAATAGATAGTTTAGTTAAAGGTTTCAATAATAGAAAAAGCAAGACTTTTATACAAATATAGTAAATCAATACTTTTATTTTATTCATATTAATACCTACATGTTCACTGCATTTTATAAATTAAAGGAAACAATGAAAGAAATTTAATTAAAATAATCATAGAACATTTAATTATACTTATAATTTTAAGAAACTCGATAATTTAAAAATGTATCACGCTTGTGAAATATTCAACACCTTTAGATTGCAATATAATACTAAAAATTCTTTTTAAAATATCACTTTGTATATTTTTTAAAACATTGTGTATGGTAAATCTTATTTTTTCTACATAATATGAGGAAATTTATCTTCCACTAATTATCTGTTTTAACTAATTGACTTAAAAAATAAATAAAACCTTAACATTTTCAATCGAAACAACATCCATAACACGAAATTGCTTCCTTCTCTTTCTACAGCAGATCCGCAGTACGTCCGAGGTCACAACTGGAACTCGAATGCTACCGGATGTGTTCCTCGGTCCTGTCTGGCTCGAACCAGATCGACAGTGTCAGAACCGCCACACCCGCCTAATCCTAACTCTCCCACAGGTGTAGGGGGAGGTGTGATAGGAAGAGGCTCCGGTGGTGTAATCTGCACTCTACCGTGTAACACACAAGCTGGAGCGTCATCGACATCTACGTCGGTTACTTCCAGTGGATCAAGCTCAGGTAAGTTAGTTCACTCATCCCCTAAGGTTTTATAATTCATTGTAATATTTGCAGGCCGCTTATAATTATATGCAATATCTCTGTTATACCATTGAGTATGAAAATACAAAGTTTTCATTTTCTTGATTATTATATATAGGTATTATCATAAAACGAGTAATACTACAAAAAAAAGCACTTTCAATTCTATGAAATATTATTATCCGGAAGCATATATAAAATACTAATTTAATCATCATTAACAGTAGTGTAATTTACAATATAGTAGTACGGACGCTAGCATCCTCCAACAAGGAACGAGGTACCAACATTGACCCCCATATAATTGTAGATAATGGTGTCAAACCTTCAGAAATGCACGTCTGTTGTTGTTTGTTTGGGCGGAACCTCCGTCAGAGGAGCCGAAGCCCCCGCAGATACGAGGCCA
>JAYRBW010052646.1:0-11122 GCA_036023295.1 Invenusta paracnida
TAAACTGCGTAAATAGGAAACGTACGCAACATAAAAAGAACAGACAAGTAGAACAATGAACAGGTTACACAGCCAGAAAAAAAACGTAGCAGACAGAAAGCGTACAGAAACGCTGCAAATTGAAAAATCAATACAGAATCGAATATGAGAGGCTTACGCTAAATTGTAGATTACCAGTGCACTGTGAGCAAACGCTTGGACATTTTAAAACACAGTTTTCTATATAGTGTATAGTTTAAAGTCTGCCCAAAGGACTGTATATTTATCCACTTTAAAATTAATTAAATATTTGATTTGTAACACATGCTCTTATATAAGTGAAGTGGTTTAGACTTCTTTCAATAAGAATAAGAATGATGCAGGGAACAAAACTTTTGCACACTATTTCAATGTATTCAATATTGGTCACTTAACTTTTGTGATATTAAATAAGACCCTATTATAAATATAAAAATAATTCCAATAAAAAGTAATCAAAAACATAAGTAGAATATTTACGAATAAAAGTCAGTAACATTTCTTGAGAAATTCAAATTCTATATTACAATAAAAAATTAATAATTTATAAAAATAATTGCAGGTATAACATTAAACCGTTGCAACGATTTCCTCAACTATAAAAGATAAAAATAAAAAGATAATAATTTGTTTTAATATTTTAAATTTAATATTTTATATTTTAGATGTTCTCATAGCTATATCATTCATTTCTTTGTTCAATTTTATATGAACAAATTATGTGCATTAGGAAAGAACCTAACCAATTTTGAAATGTCATTGCAATGTAAGAAATTGTTGCCTAAATTTGCCTAAACTGAAATTATAATTGTTAATTACCTTATAAGATTGACTGTTCCAAAGTTGTATAATAGTATAGACTAACATATAACTAAAATAGAAGACTAAAAATCAAACGAATTAACAAAAACAGCACAACACTCGACTGTACATTTCTCTCGATCTTTTATATCTAGTTATACCGAGCAATCTTCTCTTCTACATTCATCAAAGGGCGCAATGACACTCAATAAGCTCCCCCCATATATAGGAACAGCGCACAGACACTGATCAAAACCAGGAGTCAGCTTTCTGGAAGTCAGATGAACAAGAAAAAAGACAAACAACTTCCTCCTGAACATCCTCCACCCGTCTACCTGCAGTCTGCTACACGGCGAACGGATCATTCCGAAACAGATCCCTATTTAGAAGAAAGAGAACTATTCAGACGCAGGAAACTTCAAGTTCTATTCATTATGAAGTAGTGATCAGTGTATAATACCGACCTTCCTTGTAAACACAGATATAATTATCATCACCGAATTATGACAAAAAAATGTGACGATTACGATTCCTGTTTGGGATGTATACCTGAGAATCCCGTTTGAGTTGGAATCTCAAAGAATACGATGTTGTGAAAATAGTATTATGTTTGTGTATATTCCAGACAAAAATGTATGTAAACGGCACAGCTGTTATATCGCCTATAAGATATTATGATCTCCAACTACAAACGTCCCATTATAGAACTATATAGCACTAAATATACGCAACATTCGGCTTTAATTTTGTTAAAGGGATGATTGTAATTCACAACTATAAACAGAACATTAGCAAAGTTACAGAAGTTATGTATAGCCATCAAAACAGGGAAAGAAAGCCAGTATTCGACAACTATAATATCATTCAATGGCAGCTTTGATATTATTGAGTATAACAAAATAATAATGTTTATGTAGTTGACAAAAATCCAGACAATGTAAGCCTAAAATAGAATCTTTAAGATTGTTTATGTAAATAAATAAAAGGTAAAATTTAACTTTTTCTGAATAAAAAATATTAATTTAGAAATTTTAAAGAAAAAAAGAAAAAAAGAAAGAAACAATTTTTAAAATGCAATACAGAAAAGTTTAAACTCAAAATTAAAACTTAGTGTGCGCATAGAAAACCTTTGGAGTTAAAATTAAAATAAAACTAAACAAAAAACGTTGGTAAATTTTCAAGATAAAATAACTCTATAAAGTATTTAATATTGGCACGATGGACAATTACACAGAATATATATAATGACTGAATGAATGGAATATCTAAAACCAATTTAGGGAAGTTATTCATGTTTGAATGGTGTTTCTACTTAATCCATCAAACAAGAGCCAGACTATACGATATGAAATACATATGATGTGTAATGTTTCGCACTGACTCCTAACATATTAAATAGAGTTATACAAATTATATACTTATATACAGATAGAAGAGGCCAAAAACCGATACTTCAACATCGAATATAAAGTCAACACAGTTCCGAAGGGGGATTATCAATTAGAAGCTAGTCTGTTAGCTTAGGTGAGTGACTTCTTCTACAGTGTAGGTATTGCCAACGCCCATATATAATGCGCACTCGGGCATATATGGGTACCATTTCCCAACTTATATTGTAGGTACTACTGCAGATCGAAAAAGGGAAAAGGATGAGTCAGTCTTTGATGGGCGATGATACAGCTACGGGAGGGGGCTTGTCTAACCATCCTGCCAATTGAGGAATCCATGTTAAAGCCAGCAGGAGTTGTAATACACACGTCTAATGGAGCTGCTGCCATTTGGAGCGAAAAAAAATGCCACAGTAATTCCGTCCGCCAAAATCTCCTTTTTGGCGTCAGTCTATTTGAGAAGATGACTTCAACCTCTGAACTTCTTCACTCAAATGAAGCCACTCAAACGTGGATACTTACCTATACACTGAACTGACAATCAGTTCCTCTAAACCAGATTGAGGAGAATATTTTAGTAAAATCATCGACCCTCGGAATTTCACTTAGTGTTGTATGCATGACAGACTGAGTTGGATAACTATCTTTGGATATGAACTATCTTTCGTAATAATTTCTTCTTTCCATATTATACAAGTATCAAGTTGACTAACTGATGATGGGTGCAGATTATTCGGCCAGTCAATATTGTTAATGAGATATGCATATATCCCTGGTAAGTATACGCTATCCCTGGGATGATAGCGACGCCAGATTAGAACTTCACAGGTACACGGACATACCGAAATCTCGACTTTTGTTGAGAATTCTGACAAGGCTGACACACCCGACCAGAGATATCCGTTTTAGATATATGTATATGTTATACCTAGGTACTCCAAATATACACTGTTCGTAGGCATAATTCAATACTTGAGTCATTGGGGTCAGGATAACCCTCAATATGTTATACGTGACTCCAACCTTAACAATCTTATTGAACCAATTAGTAAAACAAAAAACTGTTAATAGCATGAATAGTTTATATTAAAAATTTTTATTGGAGAAAACGACAGAAATGACAACTCTAAAAATAAATTAAAAGAGTAAATATTACATTGTTAAAATTATGCATATTTAATACGCAATATAGCAATAAAATCGATACCAAATTGCACTGATCATAGCAATATCAGTAATGATCGATCGATTTTAAACTCTTCTTGGTTTATTGTAGGCATACAACAGTTCGATACTATTACTTTCTTTACATGATAATTTTGTTTTAAAAACTGTATTCCTGTCATTATAAGTAGAGTATACAAGTTTTAGATATAATTAATAACTAGCTATACTTTACAAATACCTACTTTGGAAAATTGCTTATATTGTTAATATAAAAATATGTTATAGTATAAATTATAAAAAAATACAAATAATTAGTACAAAAGTTATTTATGCAGAATTAACTGAAATACACTGATTTTCAATTATATAGAGTACCTAGCTACATGAGATTTGCAAAAAATCAAACAGGCATTGCTTTTGAAAGAAATAAAAGAACAGCAGCACGTAAAAGGTCACGGTTGTAAAATGGAAACAATTCAATAAATATTAAATGTGACCATTCGTTTCTTGACAGCTTACAATAAGAAAAACATTTTTTTTTAACAGAAACAACTGAAATGGGTGAAATGCGAAAACCGTCCTAACTAAGTTAGGAGCTCCTCGAAAGTTAGAAGCTTCCCCGATCATTGAAAAATATTTGTTTAAAAGTTAGGTGCTTATAAAATATTAGAAGCTCCTTCAACCATTGAAAAATGTGTGCATTTTCCATTTTAAAAACATAAAATATTTAAAAACAACGCAATAATTATTTATTTTTAAAATGAATCAAATAAACAAATATTTCAAGGTCATCCTAACAGACTTTTTAGGAGCTCCTAATTTAGTTAGGATGGTTATCGCATTCCACCCTTAGTTTATACTTATCTGTGAACATATAATTCTTTTGACAAACAGTATACATAATGCGATGAAGCTTTTTCTTTATACCTATTATACATCAAATCGGTATGCAATCAATATGATAAGACATTTTTTTAGAAGACCACAAATGCTGATGCAACAACATCTAGAAATTTTAGAACGAATAAAAATAATATCGATTTAAAAAATATCAAAATATTGACAATAATGTTAAGGTATAAGTAAAATGATTATTTAATTTGTTATTTAAAGACAATTATTATTTTTTAATTATTACTTAAAAACATAAACAAATTTGGAAATTACTTAATTTAATTTAACCCAAATTATGCTAGAATGTTTAATCTGTCAAATTAACATCGACTATTTAAAATTATGTAACAATATTTATAATGAAATGTTTTACTCGTACTGTCTTCTAATCCGGGTATTGAAGCTGAAATTGTAATTTAAGAAGTCGTTATATAATGCCATTCAATGAAATTAATTGATACCCAATTAACACAGATTTGTTTGTTTATTTATTTAAGTTAAAAAGATTTTAGCTGCATACGCCTCGATTTAAAGGTGAATCACCTAAAAGAAGAAAACGAAAAATGTTGTTGTTATACAGACGTCTTTTATTGCTTAATAACTATATAATAAAATTAAATTAAATTAATTAAATTAAATATTAACACTGAAGTATAATAAAAATGTTCCAAACTGCAGAAACGTAATATTTGGTCATAAATCATAACGGGAGGTAATTTTCTGGTACATTTCTGGTATTAATAATTTTAGATGAAAACTACTTTTAAAACGTACATATATATACAGGGTGATCCAAAAAACGAACTCCTTTTATAAAAAGAATGTATCAATTGATACAGCCATAAGATGTATTGAATAACTGCTGCACAGCGTCCAAATTTCATCTGACTTGATACATAATGTTAACTGTTTCTATCACATACATACATATATGTGTAGTTACATATAGCTAATTGAATTAATAAAATTTAACATATTTCAACTGCATTCTTTTTAGAAAAGGGGTTCCTTTTTTATCACCCTGTATATATATGCAAGATATATTTATATCATTTAAATTGAGCATATTTATAATTGCAAAATTCTTTTCAAGTCTTTATTAACATTTATCAATTTGATTCATTCATAAGTGTACAATTTTCTTTTAATTATTCATTGATTATATACATAATATTATTTACCAAAATTGAAGGACGTTAAATTATAGAATTATAACTGATGTAGTTAAACCGATGTTTGGTATAAAATATAGATTTTGAACTGCATATATATAATTCATTGCATAGGTATAATTATACCGCGTGAAAATCAATAAATATATATATGCATCACATTTGGCATTTGAAATACACACACCCATACATAATACTAGCTCATGGTCGCATAAACTCTTTCTTCTACACCAACTCGGAGAATCCTCAAAATTCAATCTCTGTCCGAAACTTCCAGCAGACTTCCAAGGAGACAAAGGAGAAAAGACGAAAGAACAACGGAACCGAGAGGAGAATGCGAGAAAGAAGGTAGCAATGAGTTTTTGATGAGCAATGCCTTCTCACAGGCGGCCTAATTAGCTGTCATCTGACATTATCGTCTGGCGCTCGAGATGCAGAAGGTGTTGACTAGATGCTCCTCTGACAGACGACGGTGTTGGTCAAGCGTAGGATAGAGATCTCAGTTCGCTTGAGCGATAGAGAGAGAGAGAGAGAGAAAGAGGCGTGAAATAAGGTGGTCAGCCGATCCAAGAATTGGGTGGGTGGGAGTGAAAAGACTTCTTGATATTATATCGTCGTTAGATGTTCGGTATTTGAGCTGACTATGCTAGTCAGTCGACCTAGTAAGTGCAGCCGACTCTTTATTTAATAGTTAAGAGGGACGAAGGGATATCAAAGGCTGAGATTAATACATAGTATGCAGACATGCGAGCTTTGTAAAATATATATAAATGAGTCACAATGAAGCTAATAAGCCGGCCTAAATAAACCGATTTGAAGCAAAAATGTATTTGGAGACATGGCATGGGCGCGCTTTAAAAATCGAAAAAAAACAACTAATAACTACATCAATAATTACTGCCTATAGCTCTGATTGTATCAAATTTATTTTAACTACAGCTTTTAAGGGAACTTTTGAAAATAAACATTATTGAGGAGAATGGGAAAGCATAGCATAATGTATTTTTATTGAATCGTCCAAGCGGTCCTTCGAATGAAGGATTGGAAACCCTATACATATGTTTCTTTCATAGCTGAAGGGCTTGAAAATCGGCTGACATTATCAAATCTCTGAACACACACCTATATATATATTTTTTTTTTTTTTCTTTCCCTTATTTAGAGTTCGTTGGACAGCTCAGTTACAATACGTAGATACTACGTTAGAAACAAGACCGAAAGAGCAGCACTAGTATCGTATATAAGAATAAAGAAACATATTGTCCACGCGTCTAAAAAAAGATAAAAGCTTACTTTATTTATATACTGACGTTTTTCTTAATGGCTGCTTTTATAAACATTTCAGACTTAAAACCTATATTTTAAAAATAATATATTTACAGAAATGATACTAGGAGCTTAAGTGACAAAGGTAGAATCTGAAATTATATGTATTAGTCACATGGATATTTTCGCCATCCATGATATTTGCAACTCTTTTGCATAATATTTTTTCAATAAATATTTTAAATTTTGATTTATAAAAATCAATTCCGCATATTTAAATGAATCTATTAATCACAAGACGAATTGAATCCAATACTTGATTAAAAACTAATAGGTATATACACCTCGCTTTAAATCAATAAAACATACTCATCATTGTGTTTTCGGATATTCAATATTTTTTAGCAATTATACTTTATAATACTATAAATCTTGAATGCGAATTAAAAAATATATATTTTATGGAGTGAAATAAGTGTTTTACATAACTGTTACATCAGCTCAAAACGAGTGAAAATGAATATTTATCAGAAATGTTGAAACACATCAACCACTGTGTGAAAATTTTAAATAAATATCCCACTATTGGTTAATATTTGCACCCGTAAAATTTAGATTATTTAAATATTATCTAAGGTATCAATACATAAGTCTAAAATAATCGTTAAAGATAGTTAAAGAATCCTATTGAAAATATAGCATAAGAATGAATAAGCGGTTAAGAAACTTTAAATATACTAAGTATACTAATATAAAAATCAATATACTTAATATCATAGTATTTAATAGTATGTAGTATTTATAGATATATATATACAATGCAACTGTTTAATAAAATTATGATAAAATTAATATACACAGCTGCTGCAAAATCTAAGCATTACATAAATTTATCAAATTTAGCCTTGCAAGAACAAAAAAACTTATTTTTCTTTCTTTCAATTGTATGTATATATATATATATACAGGAATTAAAGCAGATTTCTTCTCCAAAATCTACACATTATATATAAAACTGTTTCACTCAATATATACATTCACCGTATAGCAGTCAGAACTTTCCCTTAATTAGCATAGTTATCTAAATATTCTTTTCATATAGAGCCGCTACCGCTGAATAAAGGCCAAATATATACTAAAAAAATAAATATATATACATATAACTAAGCACCAACCTTCATTTGTGAGAATGTTGAATAAAAAATATGACGATATATATTTTCAAAATACCCGCCTTGCTTCATATACTGTCGTTAACATCTATATAAGGTATATTTCGAGATAAAAGAAAAGATTATTTCAACATTGACGCCACCTTAAATTAAGTCTTCTTATTATGCAAAATGTGTCCCACATACCGGCATACATATATATACACATAGATATCTATCTATCTGCAACTTCAAGCAAAGCGAAATCTTTTAAGATATAGATGACGAAAATATTGCACAAAAATATACATCACACTTATACATATATATATATGCGTAATTCTTTTTATATGAATATGTTGAATAGTGTACAATACTATCAATACAATACAGAACAGGATAATTTTATATTGAAGTTTACACTTCATTTCAGTGTACTAAGTAATACCTATATACATATAATACATTTAGAAAAAAGCAAGGTCATTTATAAAGTGTGATAAAATGCAGCACAGATTTATGATTTGGATCATACTATAAAAATGGATTAATATTAAGCACCAGAAGCGAAGTTGTCCATATCCACATAATTCCCCAAATACAATGCACATTAAAATGTAGTTCTTTAAGTAATGTCAATGTGGCAGAAGTATCGATTAATTCGAATCTGTCTAATTAACAGGGGGCCAACATAACTTGGTAGAAAAGTGAGATACACTACGCGTTTTGACATCAACAATACTCCCTGAAGTGATCCAAGCTTACCTTGTTAATTTACTATTGACACTTTTTATCAATGTTTCTGGAGATTCTTATAGCTGGTGAAAGCCGTTTGTCATTCAATGCAGGAATAACCGCTATAAAGATATAAACCTTTCCTGTATCTATCAACCCCTCCTCCCCGAGTAAAAATACTTGCATTTGCTATTGATTTAAGTAAATTTCCTTCTATAGTAGCTATCAATCCATTTTTATGATTTGGACAAATAAATGACGCAACGGTATTCTTTTAATCTCGGAAAATTATTTCTTCATTTCAGCCTAAACTTCCATCAGGTTTAATAAACCTTTATGTGTCTCGTATAGAGTTCAGCCATGTTTAATATTCAACTGACAGAAGAGAAAATTGGACATGACGCAAGCTATGACGCAATACATTTCTTATTTCAATCTATTCTCGGTTTCTAGCGCTACCCACTAGTCTTATGAATTTAAACGAGCGTAGTCTTTGAGTGAGTTGGAACAGCCTGTTTTTAGATATATTATCCAATCCTGTTAACCTGTCTTGTTCAATTGATTCATTTTCTCTGTTTCAATTAAGGTCTAAATCGGTCTGGACCTATTAAGTCATATATCTTACACATGAAAGCGACACACTATACAATATCAGTGATAGCACTCAAGTACAAAATCATGTACCGTATGTTCCCTCGAAATTGACTAATAGGCCTCTTCTCTGTTTAACTATAATTGGAAACATTCTTTGCCACTTTGTAAGAATTATGCAGAGCCACTCGTTAAATTGAAAATTTATAAAATATAACCGCATTATCGTAAATAGATATATACATATATGGATATTATTAGAAACATGGATATATTTTTACCAGAAAAATTACTTATTGCAAAGGAAGAAAGTTAGACTGTATTATTTACAGTTTTTTATGCTTTTAATTATTCCCAATTTGTATAAGTTTAGAAAAAATATACCTACAATGATATAAGCCTGTCATAAAATATATTTACTTAAATTAACTAACATTGTCCCATTTTGTTTCATAAACACGCTAAATAAATAAAAACATAAAAATCAATATAAATCAATATGTAAGCAAAACGAAAATGTTACAAATAATTCAAAATGAAAATTGCACGATTAAATTTCATATTTTTCCTATAAGCATTTCTTAGTTCATTTAATATTGAAAAACAAAGAAAATTGCTTCATTTATGAGTAAAAATGTTAAGTGTCTGAATATTTGTCATTTGGATGACTATAAAGTCCATTTGTCCAATAAAGGCTAACTAATAATTGTTCCTCTCTCCTCTTTGACAAGGAGGTCTGATAAAACGCAACAATATCTCAATACATTATTATATATCTATAATAACATAGAACATTACCTCTTTTAATAACGCTCCAGATATGTCACAAATAAAAGTAATTTCTAGTCTATAGCCAACATACGCTGAGTCCTGACTTTGCATAATATGTATGTAATACTGTCCATTAAGGATCCAGTCTTTTGTCTGGGTCACTGTGTTCCGGCTAATAATGTTCCCTATATATTTAGTCTGATTTTCATCTTCCATGCATATAATATCTGCAAGCAAACTTACCGAATATTTTGACATCCGTACTCCCACGATAGGGTAGCAATTGATTTTCCACCGATGTGTCGCGCGATAAATGTCGTGGAAAGAACACATGAACATTGCCTGAAATTAAGACAGAAGAAGAACTGTTTTAGAAAATAATTAATTCATCTAAATATCTTTAAATATAATATTTTTATTTGTGCAGTAATAATTATATGTTAACATATAATTCATCGAAGTGATTTACAAATATACTGTCGAATTTTAAGAATTAAATATTAGCAGAAGAATTTTATTTGAACGAAAACAATTCATCATTCAATAAGTTAATGAAAGTTGACGGCTGGAGTAAATTATTAATCCATTTATGTAAACTGATTAAATAATATTTATACATAATATTATACCTAAATTTAGGCATACTACTTATAATAATAATCATATAGACAGTAGACATTTTATAGATGATTTTTAATCGATGTATGAAATTTGAAATATTCTGTATGTAAGCTATTTAATAATTTACAATTTAGCGCTGATGAGAGTTTAAAATACAAACTATTTTTAATGTTTGTCTTATGTACTAATCTAAACGCAACATCTACAATCTATATTATAAGAAAATACATATTGTATACTGATTCCAATTTAAGAGTGCAACTAAAACATGATTAGTACAATTGTAAAAGTGGAAAATTAGAACATTTAATTTCAATCAGAAATGATTATTTTTAATCTGTATACTTTCGTGTAATGTTGATGTTTAAGCAGACACACACGTGGTTTAAACTAATCATTGTATATATGTAAGGAGTATTCATTATTATTGATTCTAATTTTATAGCAAAGCACTTCGAAAAAACGCATAAATATGGGTACGTATCATTTCGGCTTATTTCATTTCGTCTTTTCATTGTTCTCAGTTAATCCGATGACGCAATCAGAA
>JAYRBW010052657.1:0-11122 GCA_036023295.1 Invenusta paracnida
GCATCAGATACCTACTGTCGACTTCTTTGTCATCTATCTGCATTGATTGTAAACATTGTTGGGAGATTTGCAGTGCCTTTGCATATAAATACATTTTCTGAAAGTGTAATTTTTGCTCACTGAATTAATTTACCTGCAATACTTTTAGATTAAGTATAATTAAAATATTTCTTGTGAAATCGTCTGATTAAAATATATTTAAAAATATATTAAAATATATAGAGGACCAATTTATCATATAATATTTGTATGAAAATATAGAATTTGTTCATTACAACCTTTATATGATATATATTTAGACATGTTATGTATTTCATATATTATTTTGTAAAAACAAACGTTTACTATTTGAATTAAGAGTATAAATAATCTTGTAAAATTAAATTATTATGTGTAAATACTAGTATATGTATATAAATGTAAGTATATGCATATATATTGAACAAAATAAATATGATTGTAGAAATCAGGATATAAATAATTGAGCAATACAATAAAGCCGTATATAGAAAAGCATTATTTTTTATTATTTCAACAAGTTTGTATTTATTAGAGATCTCTAGAAAATTGAAAGAGGTTCGTTTTTGTTTCTAAAAATATTACTGAGTATAAGTATTACATACATATATTAGAATTATAATTGTTAAAAAGATTTAAAGTTTTTTATATACATTTGTAAAGACAATTTAAAACTATAATTACGTTTTATTAGACTTATTTATGTAAATAGTGATTATCTATGTTCTATATTAACTATAAACTTTACAAGCTTACGTAATCATATTTCGATTTTCCAAAGCCAATGGATTCTTTTATATAAGAAAGCATCTGTTAGTATCACATAAAAGATTGATTATTTGATCTTATATGTATACTCATTTAATAATTAGAAATTAGTGATGTCATTTATATAATGTCTTCATCAAATAATAAATATACATAGCTTATTTCAAATGAATTAGGGTGAAATATATTGCATGCAGAAAATATCCTGTGTTTTATTTATATTTATAAAGTGCTGCCACAATCTAACATTTTTAAATTAATTAATTTAAAAAATAATATTATATCGAGGACTTCCTAAAAAAATACTATTACAGGACTTTTAACTCACAATTTGTGGTAAAAAATCCAAAGGGCTATAACGTAAATATCTTTATAGTCTACATAACAGTAAAATGTTTGGAAATGTCAAAGGTTAATAAATTGATCATTGGATATATTTGTATATATTATATGCAATTAAAGGATACATTAAAGAAATAATAGCCAAATTCAATAGAAATACATATTGAACTTTTGAAGTATTGTTATTACTAATACTTACAGTTTAATATGCAGCATAAAAGCCAACATGTACGAGTATAATGAGAGTTTAAAATAAATTACCTAGTGTTAACATTAAATATATATTTAACAATTAAACTATACAACATATTTATGGTGCGTATAAACTATCATATAAACTATATAATATTATAAGCATTTATATTACATAAGGCAATATGCATAAAATTATCTGTAAATATATACTATATTATTATTCGTAACTAAAAAAGACAGTAACAATAGTTTTACTAGCCGCATAAGTTGTATCATAAATATTTAGTCTCGAGTTCCTAAAACAAAGAAATTTTCCAAGAGGAGTCGATATATATCTTTATAATATTTATTATGAATAATTGTATCTTAATAGAACAAATTTAAAATATTTAATTTCAATATTATAATTAACTAAATAACTATATATTTAACAATGTTATTTTATTGTTATATTTTAACTTTAAAAATATAACATTTTATAAATGGTGCTTAATCGATAAAAAAGAAATAAAAGGACAATTGATATATGTGTAACTTGTAAGTATATTTTCATTTTATTAAATTATATTTAGAGATATCAGCATATATGTACATATGTACGATGTATGTATATTAAAAATATTAAATTTTGAAAGGCATTAATAATGTCATTAATAGAGAGAGATATTTTGTTGAATATCACATATTGAGATGGATATAATATCATAACACCTTGTAACTTGTATTAATTAATTGTCTACAAATTTAAAAATAAAATTTATTCATTACTATATTATATCAATATACGTAAATGTAACCAAAAATTAGATATATATGTTATTAACGTATATAGGTATGTAATTTTTACAATATATATTGACTGTATATGATATCTATAATCTTTAAGTTTACAAGCTTATAAACATATTACCGTATATGCTTATATATATATGTAATTTTATATTTTATATTAAAGAAAATTATTCGAGCATTCTGTATATTTTATATTCATAAATACAATTAAATATTTTACCAAAAATACTGTATAAATTTTTCATAAATACAATTAATTTATAAAAATTGACTATATCAATTTTATCCTTAACAAAATGTAACATTATTTCTTATGATACCCTTTTAATATTTTACAGTAGGTATTATATCGGACAAAGTAATATATCTTAACTTAAAAAGTCCCTTTTGTGTTTTTTATGGTTCCAAATATAGACAATATGGCATATTTTCTATGAAATCATTTTTTTGACTAAATAATGTCAATTTTATTAATATTCAGTAACAGAAGGTATAATTTGAGGCATAATTCCTCACAATAGACTGTCTATGTCTCATAAAGCAAACACAAAATCTTAAACGAAGTTTTCAATCATAGAAGAAGGTATAGGTGGTAAGAGGCATTGCGGCCAATGAAAAGAGCATCAATGGAAAGTTTATTGTTCTCGTGGAGGCTTGCATCCCTCCCACCCTCCCTCCACAGGTTAGCATCCCAGCGGGACCGACAACATTCAAGTCAGACAACTGTGTTTCTAATGTCGCCGCGCCACGAAGGAAATGGGCGGTGATTACAGCTGACTTTTTAATTGCCTGTTGCCTCTGTTAGCCACACCTGACCACCTCGTAGAAACTTGATGGCCTCTCCCTCGAGCCAGCTAAATGGAAGACAAGAGACGAAGGGAAGAGACACAGCGTTCGCAAACTTCGCCCAAGGAGCAAACGGATTGACTGGCAACATCCCACTAGTTGTATAACACGAGAATACGATTGTTGGGACAAAACCAGATCATTTTTTATTGAGTTAAATTGATGGCGACAGGATGAAGATAATGTTATAAGAATGCTATATAAATAATAATATACCTGGTTGAACGTAAATATGTCAAATGCTATATGGCCTTCATTTCTTGGAATAAAATCTGGGCAAATAATAAAAGCGTTACATCTGTATCTTAAAATATCTTGCAGTCATAATTAGAGAGAATAATTTATTAAATAATTGAAGTCATAACGTTCTGGGAAATTTTAAACTTTAATATTTTAAAAATATCATCGACAAAGCAGTGTCACAGTTTGTAGACAAAATATATTCTTTTTTTTTCAATAGTTATGTAAATATTGAGAGCCACGCAGTAGAGAAAGGTGGATATTGTAAAAAGATTAAAAATAATTGTGTACCTATGTACATATAATGAAAACTAATTTGAATATTGAGCTGTTTATAATGAAAAATCAAATTAAAAGTTTGGTATAGATTGATATATTAAATTTAATATGCATATTATGTACTATTTCTTTATGAACTATATTAAAATGATAGATTAACTTATTAATGAGTAAGAAAAAGAAGCAAAAAGCATCAATAGTAAGATGTCTAAGACAAATATATATGAAATATTTAATTCATAAAGAAGAAACATAAAATGGAAACAATAGTGAGAATAAGATCATATACTTTTCGATATGATTTTTTTAATGAAAAAATTTGGCTAATATGATGCTTATATCAAATACATATTGAATCATACCTTATAACAAAAAATAGATGTTTCATAACTTTGAAAATATTTCTTCTTTTTAGTGATAAATGGAAAGGTGAGTATAGTATTCATGTCTAGGTCGACAACAAGATGAAATCAAATTACTAACGTTTTCCGTGAAAATTTGGATGATTCTACACTTTGCTAGTTAAGCAGGATGACAAACAAATAACTATGAATAGGGGAGCGAGATTCTTCGAGCGAGAACGAGAACGAGAAGAGAATCTCTATCCCCGATGACCAGCGATGTGTTGGTCATGACCAAGTAGCATGAGCACGAAGACCTGTGGGTTGGAGTAGTGCGCCCTTTGTACCCGCTTGTGAGTGAGGCCATCCAAAGTGGAGAGGCTAATGAGAGACACTATTTGCATCGTTGGGTCTGTCAACGGCAACTTCGGCTTTAACTAGATATTCCCATCTTTTACACGCCTCACTGAGTTTCTTGGGTGATCGGATAAATTGTATGTAGTGTTAGCGAATGAGGTCCAGTGGTCTATCGCAGGTCTCATCGTGCTATATAGCGGTGAGTTGTTGATTACTGCTGGCTATCAAACTGTGACTGACTATAACTTCTTAAAATATTGTCGAGAGGAAACTTTGTGAATATGAATATATGGATGGGTGTTTTACTCTTCGTTTTGAATTGCATTAAGTTGAAGATTTTTTTTAATTACTTAGAAATTATTTATTCCTCTTCAAGATGTTAAGAATTTACATTTATATAGGTATTTATCTAACTGATTAATGCATTTTAAGTAAGAAATTAATAGGAAAGTTGCTTCAATTAAAAAAGTTATAATGGGAAAAGGTTAATACATGATGTCAAATTATTCCATATATTTGTATTTGAAAAATCAAATTTGTCAATTTTTTCAAAAATATGATACATTTCTTATCCTCTTGGAATATAGATATGTTTAAAAATTTAAGCAAAAGATTAATTCAAAATATAGATATATGATTTATAATAAAAAATTAAGTTTTGTTATTTTAAAATATTATTCATAGATTTATATTAATTTAAATTGGAATAAATTTTAAATCTTTTTCCAGAATTCTTGATACTTTCATGATAAAGTTAATGTAAAATTTTAATGTATATATAAATATCTTTTATAATAATTAATTTTTACAAAACTGTATATTCAATTTATATATAAACTTATTAAATCAATTATTTATACATTTTAAATAATCTTCATAATATTAAGATAATAATTTCAAAACTGCATATAAGATTAGGTTAGTTCGTATACACATATATATATATTAGACACACAGGTGTCTATACGCAATTCATGCATATGTGCTTATTTAAGAATTTTGTTTAGATAAATATATTTTTAAGTTGATAATCTTTTATTTGGAAAATATGGCATATTGATATAATATATATATATTATACATACTATATAATACTATACTATACTATACTATACTATACAATACTATACTATACCTACTATACTATACTATAGGTACTATACCATACTATGTATATACTATACTATGTATACTATACTATACTATACCAAACTAGAGCTTACGCGTAATACGCAATCATTGACGCTTTCAGAATATTTGGATTGGGTGACGGTGAATTCTTTTAATGTTTCATTTTCTTAGTCTCACCAGAGCTTGAAAAAATATTTTAATATTACGCATTAGCCAATGATATTCAAGAGAGGGGATTTTAGCGAGCGCTGTTTCTTATCTCCGCCAAAGCAAATAATATAAAATCTCATGTTTTTTAAGGATAAGCAGGTAGATTAATTATAAATCAAGCAAGTAATGTCTTGTGAAGATAAGAAAAAACGTTGGTCTTCGGTTGAAATTCCAGAAAACTTATCGTCTCGACATCTTATGATTCCGGGTGGTATGTCAAGCTCATTTCCATGGTTACCAAGTTTGTTGCCAACATCAACAGTGTGGCCTGCTGGTTTCTCCCCATTGGAGTCCACCGGTGTCAAAAGATCACCGGGCTCAGTGAGCGGAGATCACCACAAACCAGGAGGAAAATCATGCCGAGGAACGGGCAGTAGAGGAGGACCGATAGAGGAAAAAGGGTCGTTAGAACATAGACCAATGAGTGACGAAGAAATGGATGACGTCAGCAGCAGAGAGAAAGCAGGCACAATCTTGCCAAACGTTGAGTGCGTGGTGTGTGGTGACAAGAGCAGTGGGAAGCACTATGGCCAGTTCACTTGCGAGGGCTGTAAAAGCTTCTTCAAGCGGTCGGTCCGGCGAAAGTTGACCTACAGTTGTCGGGGAAATCATTCCTGTCCAATCGATGTTCATCATCGGAATCAGTGCCAGTCTTGTCGATTCCAGAAGTGTATCAAGATGGGAATGCGTAAGGAAGGTAAGTGGTGAATGCATGTTGAAAGTGTACAGATGGAAAGTAGATTTACTATAATTTAGTGAAATATGAAAAATTTATGTTTGATAATTAATTAACATAGATATAAAATTCAGAAACATTTATAATTTTACAAATAAAACTATTAATTATAAAATTTATTTAAGTTAAATCAATAATCATACATATTTACTAAATCATGCATTTGTAATGTATCTTTAATATAATAATATTTTTATATATATAAATAGCAATATATACTTATTTTGTATTAAAATGAAAAAGTTTAAAATTTTCCCTTAATGCTCACTACTGAACACAGATTATTGGCATATACCTACAAATATTCATTCATCTTGATTTTTGTATGAAGTTGAATTGCGCTATATTTCCTACAGTAAAGCTTTTGTAAAATGATACTTTAAAAATAATCCTTCTGAAAGAGCAAATGTTTTGGAATAGTTTTGTGTATAAATATAAATATAAATATAATTATTTTTTGTAAATATTTCTGATACGTTAGTATGGCTTTAATTTTATTTTTTGCTTTATTGATTAATTCAGCAGACGTTTAAATATATTTAAAATATATTTAATATTGTTAAATATTATTTGTTTATGTATTTATGCTCACATTATTTAATGGAAAAATATATATAAAAATGTAAATATTTCACATAAAAATATAATGAATAATATATTAATTGTATAATAAGTATTACTTATATAAAAATGGTATAATGAATAGAAATTATTCAATTATACATTTTACACATTACATTAGCACTATGAACTAGTCAATATGAATTACAAGAAATATTTGTTTGTGTATATAATAGGTACTTATTTAAAATTTCTATATTCATTGAAATCATTGTTCAAAATTCATTCCTAAACAATCAAAATTTTTTTTTTTATTTTCATAAAAATATACTACATATTAATTGAAAATATAAATTAGTCGGCAAATAACCATAACAAATAACCATTCGTCTGTTGCTAACCATAATTTGATTAAAACGAAACAATTGTTTATATTGTTCATCTAATTTGAATAATATATTTACAACGGAAAAGGTAATAATAATAAGTAATTCATAAAAAAATATATATTTTAAAGTCAAAAACCAAAGTTTTAGGTTACAAATTTAATTTCAAAACTAGATCAATACACGTATATACACAGAAGTATAAAAAATCACAGTAAATCATAAAATATAGAAAAACTGAAACTAATTATAATTAAAGCAAATTAACAAATGGTTAATTTGTGTTCACCTTTTGTGATGAGAAACGTTCTGCCAATACATTTTGTAATATAATATAAAATGTATAATCAATGCGAGTCTTTTGATACACAGTATGAATTCTTATTATCCTAAAAAGTGGTTTTAGATGTTATTCTTTTAAGCATATATTTTATGACTGATAAGTGAACATTTTTCTCTAGTCACCTTTATCTTTCATCACCAAGGACGGCTGGTTTGATACCGTAAGTATACAAACAAAATAATTTTATTTATATTGGAAAAGTTTTATTATTTATTGAAATGGTATATTTAATAAAGAAAAATTTATATTGGAACTTTTTATGCTTTATCATGTCTCTGAAATGAATAGCTTAGATGGCTATTAATGATTATATTGATTACTATATATAAGAGACAGTTCACACGCAAAATATCTGGAGTATTTTGTAAAAAATTTAAATATACATTCTACCAAAACTATAAGTCTAGATAAAATAATGGTTTCATTTAATAATAAACAGTTACCTGACATTGATTTTACATACGCTCAAAATAAACAAGTGTTAAACGAGCAAGCGAAATATTAATTAATAATCAACAATTAAATAATCATCGATTCAAACTACAATTAAATGTATATTAATAAAAATGTAGTTCATTAAATATTATAAATGACAGAATTTCAATATATTTGAAGCTTTTACAAACATTTTGGTTTATTTTCTGTCTTTAATAAGTCGAAGATTATAAAAATGTAATACTATATGTAAATGAATTAGGTATGCATATATCCCGTTTAGCTTGATGCAGGAAATTTTGTTTAAAATATAATATATCTATTCTCCATATATATGCATATGTATACACATACATTTAAATTGAACTATTGCGAAAATGTCATCCCTGATTTGTGCTTTGTCCATTTGAAACTGGTCAGCAATAAAAACTACACTACTATAGATGAAAGATCTCATGAGCTGAACAACACGAAGATGTCACCGGAAAAGAGTAGCACGTCCTTAGTGCACGGGCCAGTTAGGGTTCAGATCTTTCAAAGGATTGGCACGTGTCTTGTCTTCCTCTGCTCTTTGTTCCATGAGCAACCTTTATTCGCAGTGTGTGGTCTATTTGAAGCGATGAAAGGGTTTGCCAACCATGGTGAATGTCAGAGATTTGCTCTCTTTGCACGCCCTTCGTGAATCTCTTCTAGTGATTTTATTTTAAATTGAACAAAAATTATAAATCTTATTTAAGAAAGCAATTTAAATATAACGAGAATTTTTTATTACAGAAGAATATTAATTATCATTGGATAGATCTTAGAATAATTTAAAGGTTTCTCTTTTTTGAGAGAATAAAAATTAGACTGTTTGTTATTTTAAGTATATATTTTTAAATTAAAATTCTATTGAATAGTAATTGCTTTCTTAGAACGGCAAAGTTATTAATTTTTTTGTAAATGTTTTATTTAACATTTTCTTTGAAATAGATATAATTTTTGAAATTTATTTATAAGTAGATATAAGTTTATAAGTATACATAAAGTAAGTACTATATTAATACTACTATATTTTATAATATACAATAACAACAGCTGCTTCATATTTACTACAATCACATAATTACTAGATAGTATAAGATACAAAAATGCAATATAATTATATTCAACAAAATAAAAGATCAATTAGATTTCATTCAGCTTCCATATATTTTCATATTAAACCGTATAAATGTTTAGATATAGAAAACAATAATGCCGGTAATGTTTATATTTCAGATCACAAATAATAATGCAAAATACACTCTTATAACAATATGAAGTTACAATTACAATATTTAAGTAATAATGCTAAAATGATTATTTTTATATAAAGAAAATATTTCCATGAAACATATAAAATAGGATCACATTTTCTATTCTGACTAAAATATCTTACTAGTTGTGTCGAAATGTAGAGCTTTAGAATATGCAGTTTATATCTTAGTCTGTATTAATTATTATGCCTCAATAAACTACTCACGTTAATAGAAACTTCGTGTAAAACATTTCGATTATTTTTGTTATTTTCAGTGTGATATATTATATGCACGCTATTTATTTGTTTCTGTAACAAACGTAAATTCATAAAAGCTTTCATTTTTCATCTTTTGAGCAGCAGTTCAACAGGGTCGAATTCCCGCCTTTCAAACGGCCTACAGTCAATTTTTCAGCGCTTCTTTGGGTCCAGCCTACTTCAGCAACTACATCAATCTACTGCTGCGAGCAGAACCATACACCACCAGATACGGTGGAGCTCTGATTTCTGATAATGGGGGACTCTCTGCTACAGGACTCACGGGAGTCGAGGGCATCTGTGAACTGGCCGCGCAACTGCTCTTCAGTGCGGTTGAGTGGGCTCGTGGGATTCCCTTTTATCCCGAACTTCAGGTAAATATATAGCATATTTAATTTTGTACTATTTATATATAAAATAAGTAGTAAGAACATAAAATAATAAAATTAACTTAAATATAATATAAATAATTTATTTATAGTTTATAATAAAAATGTTGAATTAGAAAAAATCTTCAATCATGCCTGTAAAATTTTTGTGAATATTAAAAATTCCAGTAATTAATTATTTCTTTCATGAAATATACTTAGAAATTTTGGTCAACTATTTAATCCGTAATATAGAACTTTGAATCTTCCTGATTATACCTCACTCTTCATTTTTGTCTTTTTGAAGATGTCAGATCAACTGACTCTACTCCGGGCCGGCTGGAGCAAGCTTTTCGTACTAAGCGCTGCCCAGTGCGGTTTGCCCTCGCATGCAGCTCCCATTCTTGCCATGTCCGGCGCTGGTCTAGACACTTCCTCTGAGAACGGGTCCCACTTTCTTAATCACCTTCGTAGCTTTCAAGATCAAATAGAGCGCCTCAAGTCCTTACATGTTGACCCGGCAGAGTACGCTTGTCTTAAGGCGGTAGCTCTTTTTGATCCAGGTAATGATTGATTGCGTTTCTCCATTTTATTTTGTTAAATAAACTGAATATCAATCAAGGAAACAATACATTATTCCAGTAATTGCAGAATGATTATTATTGAGTGAATGAAATGCCAAAGCTTCCAAAGTTAATACAAAATTTTTTAGTATTAGTAATTATTTAAATTAATCCTTGAAATCTAGCTAAAAATACATAGTAATTGATTGAGTTTTTTGTTTTTAAATAATTAACATTTTAAACTAAATGTTGTAAATAAGTTACTTAGACGAATACCATCATATTTGTATCTCAAATGTAATAGATAACATTTTTTGATACTAAGGAATTCATTTTGATATTAAATGCATCTACTTTTTATGAACTATATTGTGTTTTGTTAATTAAAATACTAATATATTATTAAATTACTTAACTTTTCTCCTTTATCATTATCTAAAAAATATTATCTTTTTATATGAAAAAAATAGCTACACACTAAATAATCTCACGGCAAATTTACCAAATGTGGCGTCATTCTTATGAGATGTCGTCATTTCGATTTAAGAATGACACCAAATTTTAAAGATTAATTTAGAATGACTGTAGATAAATATTTTTGTATTACTTCAAATCTGGCGTAATTCTCAAACGTAAAGAATCGTATTTTAGCCGTCATCTTTTTCTGTTGAAGC